>JANHFX010027191.1:16548-31050 GCA_027560015.1 Chloroceryle amazona
TGACCTCAGAAAGTGCAGTGAGTTAGAAGAACTAAACTGAAAAGTAAAATCACTGAACAGAATTAGTTCTGTTCTCATTCAAACCGGGACATTCTGATAACCCTCTTTTCCCCCACGTGCTTTGAAATGATGCCCAGAACGAGTTGTCCCATCATCTTTTTTATGGACATAGGTGAGACTGACTGGACTGTGAGTCTGAAACTTACACTACAGTATTCCTATTTGTGTACCTGTATTTGTCTACAGAGGGTTCTGTTACCAACAAAATAAGAATTTTGTAATGACCACTAAGGTTCAGGAGAGAACAGAATACAACCTATGTGCCAAGGTAAAGGTTTGTTTAATAACATAAATGTGACATCTGGCAACAATACTGTATTTAACCCAACACACTACAGCACAGTGTAGTGTGTTGGGTTAAATCTCTCAATCTTATTATCTCCACAGCTGGGTAATTGCAGACTTTATTTTCTTCTTTTTGCAGTAACTTCTGAATACAGCTCAGGTGACTCTAAAGTTACTTGTGCTTTTTTTGTTGCTACTCTTCCTTCTTAGCAGACATAAGCATCAGTCTCCTTCAACTATCCAATGGCTGATACCATATGATAAATTTTCTAGCTGTACAATTAAGCATGAATGATGCATTTTGGTAATAAACTCATGCATCACCAAAGAGAAAAGCTGGCTATTTCACTCCTTATTTCACATCTAAATACTGTAAATCAACATGTACACTGCTATTACATTGTAGTCAGCCGTAATCTTACTAAAAAAAAAATTGCGTCATTTGCACATCAGTGTCTTAATATATTCAGTGTATTAAATATTTATTCTAATAAAACAAAGGTTTAAGAGTCTAACTGTAGACTCTGAAAATGATAGTTAATATTTGATACATTACATTATACTATAACAACATCACAGTTTATGTTCCTCAGAGCATGAAAATATATATTATAGTGCTTTAAAATTCCTTATCAGTACTAATAAAAATAATTATAAACATATGATGAAATCCTCAAAAAATAATGACTGGCAAAACAATGGCTAATAAAGTGGCTCTACATTTTTAGATACGCTATAATACCATAGACACATACAGTTAATAACCAACTTGTTTCTCTCTAGACAACATGATGGAAACACTGAGATAAAACATAACTTTTCAAACTGCACACTTGAAGAGTTGTTTCATTAAAAGAGCCTTCAGTCCATATTGTACTTAAGATAAACCTTTTAAAAGCAACAGAACAAGACAATCATCCTTTATTCCAAACAGGATGAAGATGATGTTAGTTAAGGCATATAGTTAGTCATAGATGCACTATAATGTATTATAATCTAGTGATTTTTGTTTTGACTAAATGGGCATCCATTTAATATTTTACATTAAAAATAATGATAGGAAGTACAAAGGAGACAAAAAATTATAATGTGAGCAAAATAAAAACTAGGCAACAGGCTGAAGTATTTGACCAAGTATACAGAGTACGTGACCAGTTCTGTCCATTTTCCAGTCAGCTGTTTGATTGTATGCTAGGATGAACAATCTTCTTTTAGAATGATCTGGTCAGAAACCTGGAATGCTATTTTTATCTCTTATGTTCCCTCTGGAGGAAACACACAATAGATGTAATTGAATCATCCTTGTAAATGGCATTGAAAAAGTGAGCAGCTCTGTCAGGACCTCATCAACTTGAGTTAACTTAGAGATGATAACAATGTTAAAACAATGTTGGTTTATTTCTCTAGTCACCACTGTAGTCATTATATTGTGATGAGAAAAGCTTCTTCTCACAGACAACATCCACATAGGGATGGGAGATTATGAAGTGAGAAACAAATAAATTTAATTCTGTTTTCTTCTATATCATGTATGGAGTAAAATAAGAGAAAAGAGCAGCTGACAGTGGTCGGAAAGAGAGAAATACTAATCACAAAATACAGTGGATTGCCATTGAAAGATCATTTGCCAACCATTTCCACACAGCAGTGTGTAAAATATCCCGAGTTTTACTTACAGAGGATGTGATATCTATGACAGTGACTGTCAAATGATCATTGTCATTTTAATGCTTTGTACTTTATTATAGGTTAGCAATTACATTTACAATGAAACAAGCAAATAATTTGTGTATTTACTTTTTTTTTCCAATATTTTATAAGCACAACCTTCAAGAAACATGCTGTACATCTCAGGAAATACAAGCCTTCTGTTTATTCAGAAAATGAGTAATAATAGAGTGAAAAAGTTGGTTGGTTTTTTTTTCATGCTTGAAGGAAGCAACCTGAATGAGGAGTTACTAACGTGTTCTTCATGTCGTGGTGGAGACTCAACTGTAACAAAATAACACAAAACATACCATATAAAAAAAAAAAATCAGGGGTATTTCTGTTTAAAAGTTCTATCCTATGAAAAGCTGCTTTAAAAGGTGATCTATTTTACAGCCATAAGGTGATTATTTATCACTAGTTAAATACCATTAAATATTGTGCAGTCAATGGACAAAGCAGATATACAAGAGTATATTAATATATTTAGAGAACTGTGGAAAACATGAGCTAGTTTAAAAATAAAAAAAAAAATAGGAAAAAATTAAGGTTCTTAGAACTGTGTGAAACTTCTACAATCTAAAAATATAATCTAAGAATATATACAAACCAGCTGTTCTAAACATTAACCAGAGCAGCTAATTTTGGAATTTGCATACTAAAAAGAGTAAAAATGACACTTTTTTCTGATAAAACACAGGAGAGTTTCTTTGCAAACCACACTACATTCCTTCTCAAATTTTGAAGTCGTATAGTGAATACTCTTGTACTAATTTAAATATATACACTGAAAAATATAAGACATTTCTACTGTCATAAGGACTCCAGTAAATAAATGGCTGACAACAACAGAGAGCTAGACAAATCCATAATGCATTGAGTAATCTCTTGGCTGGCAGGTTAGGCTCAAAGAGTAAATGGAGTTACATCAGACTGGAAGCCAGTTACTGGTCGGATTCCCTAGGGCTCAATTTTAGGGCCAGTTCTCTTTAATGTTTTTATAAATGATTTGGACACAGGAATCAAAGGTACATTAAATAAGTTTGCCAATGATACTAAACTAGGAAGAAGAGTTGTGGACTCCCTTGAGGGTAGAGAGGCCTTACAGAGAAATCTGGATAGACTAAAGGGCTGGGCAATCACCAACTGTATGAAATTTAACAAGAGCAAGTGCTGGATCTGTAACTGGGATGGGGTAATCCTGGTTATATCTACAAACTGGGGGACAAGAGGTTGGAGACCAACCCCACAGAGAAAGATCTGTGAGTTTTGGATGATGTTGACTAAATCAACAGTGTGCCCTGGCAGCCAAAATGGCCATCCATGACCTGGGGTGCATCAAGCACAGCATAGCTAGACAGTGAAGGGATGTGATTGTCCCACTCCACACAGCACTGGTGCAGCCTCACCTTGAGTGCTGTGTGAAGTTTTGTGTGCCTCAGTATAAGAAAGACATCAAACTATCAGAGTGTGTCCAGAGGAGGATGACCAAGATGGTGAAAGGTCTTTAGGGGAAGACTTAGAAACAGTAGCTGAGTTCACTTGGTTTGTTCAGCTTGGAGAAGAGAAGGCTGAAGGGTGATCTCATCATAGTCTACAACTTCCTCAAGGGAAGCAGCAGAGGGGGAAGTGCTGATCTCTCTCTGGTGACCAGAAATAGGACATGATGAGAAAACAGCATGAAGATGTGTCAGAAGAAGTTCAGACTGGACATTAGGAAAACGTTCTTCACTGGGAGTGGTCCGTCACTGTCACAGGCTGCCCAGCAAAGTGGTCATGACACCAAGCCTATAAGAGTTCAAGGAGTGTCTGGACAATGTTCTTAGTCATATGGTTTAGTTTTAGGTATGCCTGCAAGGAGCATTGAAGGGGACTTGATCCTTATGGGTCCCTTCCAAGTTGAGATATTTTATGATTCTAATATAGTGAAGCCAGCCATGTATTTTACAACAGCTGCACATTTAGCTCAATGTTTCTGTCTTCAGAAACTCCTACAGTCTCAAAAAAATTGTCATTTCACATTACTCCATAATTACTATGGAGGAGTTATATTTCAGTCTGGAGGTTTTTTACAAAATGCTGGGACTATTGTGATGTTCAGTATACTTAAAAGTTGAACTATGAAGTTCTCTGTTATCAATTACAGACTTAAGATGTGTCAGACAAGATGTTCTATTAGCTTTATGTCATTGCAAGTTTTTAAAAATATGGAAGAATCCTCCTGTTGACATAAGAATGACATGAACCTATAATCCATTGGCAAAAAAGTACATACATAGTGGAAAACCACCGCAACTTCCTGGCATGCAAAACCGAATTTTAAAATTGAAAGTAATATTTAAAATGTGATAAAGATATGAATATATGAGTATGTACAAATTTATTCATACTCATTAGAATGAAAATGTGAAGAAAATAACCTTTTTTTTTTTATATATAGAAACAGAATTTGTTTTGTTTTGGTTTTGAAGATGGAAAAATACCCAAAAGATAACTATAGATAACAGTGCAAAGTGTTAAAAAAAAAAGTTCAATATTAAAGAACCTAAGATACAGTCCAGTCTTTGATTTCATGGTTGGATACAATATTTAAGGGTTAAAATATTCTATGACTCTTCTCTTGAGCAAGCAATTTATGGAAAAATGAGTTAAATATCAAATGCTTTAGTTAAAGTAAGTCTAGAAACCTAATCCTGTGACAAACAGAATTAGAAAATGCATTTGAATACTGGTTTGTGAGCTCATAAGTCAAATGTTGTGATATTAAAAATATTTCCACATTTATGTCATGTTTGCAACCATGAAAGAACAAATAGAAAAGATAAAAACTTTCCTATATACTTTTAGACAAGTAAATTATGGCTCACCTGTAGCACAGGGGGAACAATTAGTAATGAGTCTTGACCCGTTGGTCATAACAGCTTTTCTGCCTCTCTCAGTGATATCAGCCAATAAAATTTTCATCTTTCTCAAAACTACTTACATGCCCTTTTCACGGACTTTATGAAAAACTGCAAATAAATTATGTTCAACAGTAAATTTGAGGTGTTATTTCTCATAAATGTCATGCTATCCTTTTTTAAACTTGCATTTATTTCTAAGCAAATACAGCTATCAGTGAAGAGTACTGTAGTTGTCTTAGTAGTTGTCTTCTTGCCACTTTGGAAAAGGTTTGTAGAATGTAAATTTCCTTGTTTGTGTTTAACTTTCCTTCTCCATATAAGGATAAAAACCAGGACTTCAAAGTTGTAATCAGGAGAAAATAAGAAATTCTCCCTCTTTCTCCTGTCTACATTTCATACAGAGTGATTAAGGAATGTGTGAAGTAGGAAATAGACATGACAATGGGTCTTTTCCAATGTTTTCCCTAGAAATTTTTGCACTTCAAATTATTAACTGAAGCAGGAACTTAAGCCTGTTCATATCAACACTCCAAAGTTATGAATTAATGTAAAACTTAATTTCCCAGGTTGCAGATATTACATAACCTATCATCCCTTTATTTAGACAAATCAATACCCATTTTCTTTGGTCATTGTTTTATTGACTGAATTTTTGAGACCTAAATGGCCCTTCACTAAAAGTGCAGTTTGTATGAATTCTTATATTCATGACATAGATCACACAGATAACTAGAAAGAGAAATTTTTTTCCAGGTGAGAGAATCTAACATTCTTAAGCTAAGAGAACCCAATTTTATTTGATGAAATTTAAAAGAAAAAAATATATATTAATAAAATACAAGACTTTCACACTAAACGGTTTCAGAAAAGCTAAAATCAATCCATCTATTTCAAAGCTATATTTGGAAACACATTAAGTCAAAATAATGAACCTAATTCACATCCCTTTGACCTCAATTTTACATTTTGACTTCAAATGGTATTAAAAGACATGTATTAGCACTACTAGATTCATGCAGTCACCTCCTGGCACTTCCAGAAGAAATTATCAAATGAAATACATTGATTAGGCACCTAAAAGCTTCATACTTATGTGCATATCTACTTTCTTATTAAAGGAATAAAACTTCAGAAATAAAATGGGGGAGGAGAGAAAAATAATATTTTTATACTTCCCTTATCTGAATTCAGATACAATGGTCTGCTCCATCTCAGGAAACACAGTGGAACTGGAAAAAGTTCAGAACTGGCCACCAAGGATGATTAAAGCTAAGGAGGTTTTTTTCACAAAAGAAACCTTTAAGGAACTGACTAGAAGATACAACAGAGATCTACAAAATCATGAATGGCAGAGAGTAACAAAGGATTGCTCATTCACCATCTCTTCCAAAACAACAAATCAGATACTCCCTAGGTTTGACCTAGGCAGCAGGTTCAAACCAATCAAGAGGAGATCTTACTACAAAGTATAAAGACACTGTCCATGGGCTGATTCCCATACCATGCAATGGTTTCAAATGGAGAATATCCTGGGAAAGTTTCCATATACTGTTACACTCCATCTCTAGTTTACCATTCTCAGACAGGTCACAAGCTAAATGAATTTTATTTTCTGACTCCCCTATTACCAACTTTACATTCCCACACCATATACAACATCTCTTGGGTTTACCACAGTTCTTTTCCTTTGGACATCATGTATAAACATTCATTTAAATATAAGCACATACATTTCTTCTCATATATATATATATAAAAGCAGATAACAGAGCATCATCTTAAGAGGTAGCACATGGTGCCTGACTATAGATAAAATTTCATAAGGAGACATTTCATAAATTTCATAAGTGAAGCTATAAGTCCTTTCTGAATGTGGGAGTAGAAAACCTAGCAGAAATCAAAGTTATAAGCTTGTAAATAATAAATCTCCACATCTGAGCCATAATCACAGGTCTTTTTAAAAAATATTTTTAATAGTCAGTGGAGTGGAGTGGATAATTCTTTTTGTGTCTGCTTTAGATTGAAATACTTCAGCTATTTAATTCCCTAAAAATGCCTTTTTTATTTATTTTTTATTATTTTGTTGTTGTTTCCATTTATTAAAAGTATTCGGTTGGTGAGCTCAATTGCTTTAAAGAACTGATGAAACCACTACTTTGAAAAAATCCTGCAACTCCAAAACAAGAGAAAATAGGGCAATGATTAAATTGATAAGCCCTATTATATTGGGAGGGACAAGTTTTGTCAGGTTTCCCTGGATTGCTTAACATACGATGCTACAATAGAAAAATGTTACATGACAGTCAAGAAGGTGAGCAGAGCCTTTTCTGGGCTGAGTCTGCTCTCTGTGTTTTGGTAGCTGTTATTTATCCCACATTTTTGTTTTAGTCTTGAGTACATTTAGTGCTACAATAACCAAGGGACCTTTCTTATTCACAGACAGCTTCTGAGCAGAGATTCCTAATTGCCTTTTTTCATACAAATTTATACTAGGCTATCATAATTCCCATTTTCATGCAACAAATGCCCCACCTTTTATGGACTGTGTATATAAAAATTAAGGTAAATTATAATGCAAGTATCAACAAGGTGCCTTCTTTTTCAATGCAGGTTAGCAAAAGCTAGAAATAGCTAATGTTTATAACTCTTTTGCAAATAATAACCGACAAATACATAGGTACATAGTGTATGCTATTAAGTAAAAATACCTTGATACTACACATTTGTACCGTGTTGTCGGAACATCTGCAATTGTTTCCTAAAAGCATAAAAAACAATGAAAATGTTTATCTTCTCCCTTCTCTTAAGCATCCAAGAAAATTTCTATAAAATAGATTTATATCCTAAATTCACTGGATTGATAATTCTTAAATTACTAGAATTAAATTCTAAAACAGAATGTCACCCATACATATTTGTTAGTTACACCTGCAGTCATTCTTTAACCTATCAAAATTTGTTTCACTGACATTTTCTTAATAAAAAATTGAATACAGAGGGGAAGAATTTGCTCCTCCAGTAAACACCTTTTGCCAACATATATATAGATCCTTCACAACTGAAAAAAAAAAAAAAATTGATTGAATTTCTGTGTTTCCTAAAGACTCATTTTCCCTTCTCACTGCACATGCTGACATAGAGATCAATGATGTAATCTGGGATAACTGCAATCAGAAGATATTATTGCATCTTCTCTGTCACCTTCAAATTATTGAAGAAACTTCTACTTTAAAATGGCAAGTCAAAATTTACTAGGATGTCAGTTACTGAGCGTGTTCTATTTAATCATCTTGCCAATTCATTATACATTGGAGAGTTTTTCATTCTGTAATGAATTCTTTAGGTGGACTGATGTAAACAATTTTAGTGATGGACTAAGTAACAAAGAGCCCTCAGACACACAGAAGTAATATAGGAGAACATACATCATAGAAATTATATATGTCTTCTAAAAGCAGAACTTTTCTTCAGCTTCCATAGAAGCTAGTTTTGATGATAAATATAACAGACATTTTACCATTTCTTTCCTAGTTTTCTAAATGAATATTTAATAAAACTCATTTAGGAAAGACATAGTAAATATAATATACAAATGAAGGCAATATGTAATGTTGGTTCTACAGTTTTTGTCTTCTGTTTACTCCACCAAATCAAATTTGGACAGGCATCAGACAAAAAAAGTGTACTGCATGCTTCTGTGTTTTGTCTCCTTTCATTCCCAGCAGACAGGGATATGAAGCACCCAGACCTGTATTGCTTCCTGTCAGTGCATTACATCCTAGCTGGAAGCAGGACCACTGTTTGCAACCCCGAGAAAAGTTGTCTTCAGAATTCATATCAAATTCAGTCCCACAGCTCAGAAAATGCCCCATTTTTTTTACAAGGGCTGTTGAATTTCCAACACTCAGTGCTGAATTTGGCTATTTCAACTTGACACAGAACTTGGTTTACCAGATGAGTAAAGCTCAATAGCTCTCACCTGCTGTTTTCACTTCTTAAAATTTTCAGTGTAGGAAGTGGTACTTGGCATTCTTCATTATTTTCCCATCCTTTCTGCTCCATTTTTTCCAAAAGAGCTGAAAACTAAAATAGCAGCAAAACTTCTAAAGCAATGAAGAAACTGAACACATTTTTTCATTATTTTTAAACCTCAGACTTCTAAGTATTGTTATTTTTACCGTACTTATTGTCACAGTACTCCTAAAAATAATAATTAGGTCTGTTCATTGTCAATCATTAAATGCTTAAAGCTAATTTTGTTTACGTGCTTAAAAGGGGCAGAGAATATAAATGCACCCAAAAGAATAATGACATAAGAATATATCTTGCAACACTCTTCACTGGAAAAGAACAATAGTATCAACGAATCATAGAATGCTTTTGAATGGAAGGGACCTTTAAAAGTCATCTAGTCCAACCCCTCTGCAATTAGCAAGGACATCTTCAACTAAGTCAGGCTGCACAGAGGCAAATCCAATCTGATCTTAAATGTTTCCAGGAATGGGGCTTCTGCCACCCCTCTCGGCAACCTGTTCCAGTGTTTCACCACCCTTATGGTAAAAAATGACTTCATTGTATCTAACTTAAATCTACCCTCTTTTAGTTTAAGACCATCACCCCCCATCCTCTCGCAACAGGCCCTGCTTAAAAAGGCTGTCCCATCTTTCCTATAACCCCCCTTTAAGTACTGAAAGGCTGCAATAAGGTCTTCCCAGAGCCTTCTCTTCTTCAGGCTGAACTGAACAATCCCAACTCTCTCAGCCTTACTTCATATGAAGCATTACCATGAACCTCATAATGTTCAAAATACTAACAAACAACAGTAAAACAACTCAAGAGGTGGCTTAATTTATCTCTGTAGCATTAATTATATGTTCAAAAATCTAGTGACTTAATCTTTCTGAAAAGTTTTTTAACCCCTAGATCACATATCTGCTTTAAACAACTACTGTGACTAAAGAAACTATTCCAGCTGGACTTTATATTTATGCTATCTTTTTAATACACAGCAGTTAAATGTAATTTTGGTTGTAAGACTTACTTTTTTGATTAAGGCAAAGGAATAAGAAAATATAAATCAACTGCTCATAAGACAGGGTATACACGCCTCTGAACAGGACAATACAGCTCTGACAAGAAAGAAGCTGTTTTGTAAGCAACATAGAACAAACAAAACCATAACGACTTGCACACTGTCAGACTACAGATCTGACTGCAAATGTACAATCTTATTTTATCCTATGATCAAATACTGTGTCTTCTGTTGGGACCAGTGTCTATTGCATGAACAATACATGGGTAGATACTTTCCACTGGAAGGTATTTGAAAGAGTATTCGGTTTCTTAATATGCTGTCTAGAAGTAGATAATTAATCACCATGAATTAATCATAATCTAAAATCAGTGTAAATCATTTTCACACACAAATACCTACTACTTAAGTATGGAAAACAGTGATGATTTTCCTTTCTCAAAGCTGAGTACCTTGAAAATAGATTCAAGTATTTTGAACCTCTTATCTGAAACAGTACTTGATAACTTTGTATTTCTTTTCTATTTAATGGTACAGAAGTTTTTCTATTTCTCCTTGTTATCCACATTGGGCACATAAGTTGTTAACTTTTGTGTTTAACATAGAGAAATCCGTGAATTTTTAAACATCGAGTAAGAAACGGTGCTCCTCTTGGCAAGGAAAAACTTGAGTATGCACAACACAATGTCCATACTTATTCTCTCCTTCAAATCAGCTATGGAATACTGGAATTACCAGTTTATCCCAACCAAACACTATACTTTTACACATGACAGAATTTTAAACATGCTGCTACACTGAAGTGAAATTGTGTTATTTCCTTGATTTCAGGATGATCATGTCAGGGCCCTTGTACCATGTACTTTTAACAATTTAGGCAATGGTATTTTTAAAATTTTCAGTACTAGGAACAATAATAATGCCATTAATACTTTTATTGTCATTTCACAAAGAGAAGATACTTCTTTTTAGATAAAGTTGTTAAGCTGTAATAGAATTATTTCTCAACAAAACTAAAAATGTCTTCATTATTCTTTGATGGGTTTATAGGGAAAACCACTGAATCAAGTGGTTATAATATATAAATGTGTTTATAATAAATAATTTTACCTGAGATACTTACAGCTCAAGCTATTTTATAGAATTACATTTCAAAACTCAACCTTTAAATTTAGAATAAATAATCAATTGATGCTTTAGAAATCTGTTAAACACCTACATGTCAGGAGATACAAACATCATTTGAATGCAGACATGTCAGTCTATGGTTGAAGCCAAGCTGCACCAAAATACTTTAAATTTTTCAGAGGCTGAGACTTATGATCTGATATTAGTTTCCCCTTGCATTCTCACTGATACTCCCTATTTTGTAGTGAACAACTCAGGATAAGGACATTCATATGAGAAAATTCTTGAGTGCCTATGAGCACACCGAAGCTGTAGGGCGTAATTTTGTTCTGTTTCTCCTTTGAAGATGTAATATTACAATTTCACAGGAAGTGAAAGTTTTAGAACAGAGCATCCTCTCCCTAAAGTCTCATTTCACTCTAATAGACAACCTATAATTTATGCAATATTGTAATATTAAATTAGGACATGATTCTCCTGAGATATAATCAGCTTCACATGGCTAAATGTTAGTGGCACTGTTTCTTTTGAAGACAGCACACAATTAGGCCTAATGGAGGATTCTAAGTGGAAGGAACCATTGACAAAAATTAATTTTATTCCTCAGTATTTTGACAAAAAATGTGTTTTATTTGTACAAAATATTGGTGCAGAGAGGTAATTAATCTTCTGGTTATTCCAGTTAATATTATGTTGTAGAAACTCTTTAAATTATCCAGTCTGTCTGGTTTCACTGTATCAAGGTGTTATTCAAGTCAATTCCTTCCCCAAATGAGAGGGGACAAGTCTGTTTGGTTTTGTCTCGGGTCATCATTTGTGTGAATGGTCTCACCTGAAACTAGATGCCAGGTTTCTTTTTTGTTCCAAAATATTCAGATCTTCTTCTCTCCATATGACTTCCATCAAACTTCAGGGCAAGTTTTATTACTATGTATTACAGATAAAGCTATTGAAAACCACATGGCCTAATATGGGCACACAAATATCACTTTTTTATAATCACTGAAATACTAATTCTAGTGTGGTTGAGGACCACTGCAACTACTTCTTCCTCCCCCAGGTAAGTAACTTCATTTCTGTACACGTTATCAGCCTTAGTATCATTTGTTAGATTCATCAGCAACACAACAGTAACTGTAACTGCACTTTTCATCACTGTCAATGCCAAAAGGGAATAATACTGCAATATCTAAGACTAGTCACAGTTTTGTGTAGTGCAGACTGCTGTTTAATGTGGGACATTCTTTGCAGTCACCTTTTATTCAGTTACACAGAGCTCATCCCTTCCCATTTCTTTAAGTGCCACCTACAGCTATAGGGTACATATATCATTATTGTTACAAAACTATTTAGAGTGAGCTTCTGAAAGACCTTTTTATTCAGAGGGGGTGGCAATATGTAAACTATAAGCACTTTTGATGATCATACTTGTTTAGGTGTGTAAAAACATCATACAATCATTCCTCAGCGGAATACAAGCCATACAGGGTGACAGCACCAATAAAACTGGAACAGCCCAATAAGGACACATATCCTCTATTGTTAGGAACAGGAAGTATTTCTTGCTCTAATGGTAAGAAAATACCTGTAGTCCTCTTTTGTTGAAAAACTAGACTGAAGAAGCCAGCCAGCAACAAAAAAGCAATAAACCAAATCTCCAGAAGATCAGCTTTCCATAGAGGGTCGTGATTCTCTGTACTGTGTAGTCATTTATGTTGCGTTCTCTTCATGTTCTTATGCTTCTCTAACCTTTAGTATTTTGGTTTTCTGACTCTAGAATTCCTTTAGTTCAATAATAAATTATAAAACACAATAAAGCAAAGCAAAGACAAATTGAAAATAAGCCTATGACAAAGTAGTAAAGAGAGAAATATAAATATTTAAAAAAAAATCTAGGTAAACCTACTTAAGCACACATTAAAAAGGACCATTTCTGTTACTTCTATTACAACAAAAAATCAGAAAAATCTGAATAATGGATTGTCCAGAGACCGACAAAAGTTTTTTGATTTAGTACATACTTAGTACATATCTATTTTATGCATTTATTATATATATTATATATTATATATATTTACTGAAGTGAACACAGTTGCTTTTTCTCAAGACATACAAAAAAAATGGTATTATATTTGTCTACAGTTAATTCATGAGTAAAAACTACTTTACTTTTCTAAGAGCAAAAATTAAACATTCTTATTAATGAGCAGTAGGTAGTCTGTTGATTCTAGTCTATTTTCCAAAAACTGTATCTTTTTTAACACAAACGCACCACATGTATGTATAAGGATCTCATAAGAACATCCCTACCTTCAAGTCCTGGATCAATATTCTACTTGGAAAACAGCTTTTTGACTAACTGTTTCTGCCTTCTCCCTCATCACCTGTCTATTACCATCCCTCAGTTGGAAGTTCTCACAATCCTACCTTTCCTCAGTTGTTCAAGTAAGGCAGCTAATGCAAGTATTCTGAGAAACAAACCAAAAAAATGTCTAAGTTTCAATTTATGCAGATGGCTTGAGTTGATTTAGTTAATTCTGTCTGCAACAGTGTAGGGAGAATTCAGCAACTCATCCAGAAAAAAATCAGTCGAAATAGTAACCTTCAGCTGATGAGAAACAATGAGCAACTGGAGATAGAAATGAAAAGACAATAATATCTGTCTATAGCTCTATCTCAACAGACAATAAAAGTCTAAGTGTGCTTAGTGACTGAAGATCAATATTGATTTCCACAGCTTAGCCTCATTTTATCATGGACCTGCCATTTACCATCTCAGTTATAGACATTGATTGTGACTTTATCTCTTCATGTAGAACAGTAATTTGACAATGGTGACTATTTAGTTATTCTTATGTGATAACACTACTAGTCAGGAAGTCCTGCAGACCAAAGATGAAGCACATTTATATTCCAAAAATCCTACAATTCTGCCGCTCAAATGATCTCTTATGGAAGCAAATCTATTATCTTTGGTCTTTGTGAGCATAATATTCACACGCCAATAAAGCTAGAAATCCATACCAAGGAAACAATAGTCAGGTTTGTTATCCTCTTCAATGTACTGGTAAGAAAAGATGCAGCTGTGATGTCACTAACAGCCTTCTAATAAGCAATAGGGAAACACAGATGCATCATGGATTAAAGGGCTAGATTTTCTTTCTTTCAAAATTTTGCTGTAAAATAATTTCCTAGTCAGTAAACTTAAGTTGGGACCCATATATATGCATTTCTGCTGGTATCCTTAACCAGAATCTATAGAGTACAGATTTAGCCCTTCGGGGGGGGGGGGGGGGGGAAAAAAACAACAAACCCATCAACAGCCCCTCCCTCAAGCATTAAACCCGCGGCGTCTACACAACCACCACTAACTCCCAACGCCAGCAC
>JANHFX010027192.1:1924-12296 GCA_027560015.1 Chloroceryle amazona
CTCCCGAGGATCTGTTATTTACAATCCTGCACTCTGACAGTTGGGAAATCAGATTGATTGACAGTGGGACGCTGGCGGATGGAGGTTCCAGGCACAGAGACAGACTGAATTCAGAATGTGGGATGAATGCCACTGGGAGAATGAGGGTGGAGGAGGGGGGTTGAAAAGCAATTAAAAAAAAAAGATTTCTAAATTATTAACATTTTTTAAATTATTAATGTTATTGGTGCCTCCATGTGAGCCCGCAGATAAACTGCGCTTTGTACTGGCACTAATAATTTATAGCCCAACCAGAGCCCCGTGGTGTGGAGACAATCCAAAATACACCAAGTTTTGTCTTGTCAATGTTACACGAGAGAGTCTGTCGGTGCAGACTCCTTTTCTCCCCCCTGGCTCACCCCAAAACCTCAGTGTGACCCCTCACCTAACAAACGCTGATGAGACAATTTAATCATAATCATAAAAAAAAAAAAATACATCAGGCTTTTAATGTAATGAGCTACTTTGCTCATTACGGGGGGAGGAGGGGGTGATACCAGCTGTTCTGCAGCACACGCTCTGCCTGGACGTACACGTTCCGCATGTCCAGCAGCCATCCGGTGCCCAGGCTGGGTGGTCTGTCACGTCTGTCTGTCACAATACTGTTTTGTGGTGAGGACGTGCTCTGTTGGATTCAGCACGGTCCAGTGTGTCACGGTTGAACATTTGGTATTTGCATGTCTGCACGGGCACCCCTTCATGCGTGATGCATGTTATATACTGTCCTCTCATGCATGGTGCCTGTCTTCATGGCATGGACTTGTGAAAGTGCAGCCCTGTGGCATGGGGTTTTTGCCCCGTACCTGTGCTCTGAAGCTCTGTAAATGCCCGGGACAGCTGAACACCACACACAGAAGCCTGTGCCATCTTCACTCCGGTGCACCTCGGCACTGGTTTATGCCATGCCTCTGCTGATAAGCAAATCCTTACTCTGCAGCAAAAGGAATTGCCTTCTTGCCCCCAGAGAAGTCAATCAAATCAAACAGAGTGGAAAAGAAGACAGCCTCTTCATTAACCTAACAAGGAGCCCTGGGGATTTACACTCTAGGTCAGAGATTCTTCTCCAGCTCCTGCTGGATGCTTCACTGATGTTGCTCAAGCTCCTTCCCTGGCTCACCCGGGCAGGTACGTGCCAGCCCTCCACACCTTGGCAGGAAGCAGACCAGGGGCTACAGATTCTTGCACAGAACTCCTTTTCAGTGATGCTTGAACCCTCTGCTTTCGAGACTGGAACAGCATCATCTCTCCCATCTCCTTGGCATTGCCTGATCCAAACAGCAGAGTCCCTTCCCTCACCCCTCCCTCCTGCATCAGAGGACTCGGGTACAGTGCAGGGCTTTACTCTGCACCCAGGTCCCACAGACTTCGCTTGCCCGAGGGCAGGTGAAGCGGGATGAAGAACCCTCCACCAAGGAGGGACTCTTGTGGCTCCTGCTCTCCAGCGGTTCCCAGGGTAGAACCTGTAACCGCCTGGTGCCCCCTTTAGGCACAGCGCAGGATGCTGCAGCTCAGCTGGAGGCAGCCAGCGTCCCCTAGAACCCAGGCAAAGCCTACCGGCAATCCTTCAGCTGATGCAGGAGCCATCAGCTCCTGGTACTGAAGGTCCCTTATACCCCCAGGACACCCCTCCAGAGCAAGGCAGCAGGCTGGACAATGGTATCTGTTGATGAGGAAACTGCTTCAGGACCAGGTTTTGGACTTTCCCCTCCTTGCGTTAACACAACTGTACAAGCACCAGCCTCCCTTGAAAGAGCGGAACAGCAGCACCTTCCTTTCAACAAGGTATGGGTGCAGAAACATCCCTGTGCTGCTAGAGCCTAGAAACAGCAGAGAGGCAGGTACAGAGATGCACAGAACAGGCCTTAATTTAATTAAGGGCCTTAATTAAAGAAGGGCTGGGGGGGAGGTCCCCTCAGCTATCCCTGGCGCCTGGCTCACCTCAAAGAACCACACAATCCTGGGAAGGTCTGGGGACAATTTTTTAGTCCTGGAAGCTGTCACCTCCAGGGTCCTGAAGGCAATGAATGCTCTGAGGAAGCTCTCCCCAGGTGAGCACACAATGAGTATGGAAGAAGTTCTCTGCCTTTCAGCAACCCCCTTCCCTCACTTTTCCCCAGCAGATCTGGGTTTCAGCTAGCAAAGGACCAGATCAATCCTCAGTGATGTAACTGCTTTCAGTAGATGATACCATGGACGAACCTGTCCCACTGACTTCAGCATTTGCCTGCTAAGCTGTCTTCACTGCAACTTAGCTTCATCTGCATATTTTAATTGTCCGTAAAATCCTAAGACATCTAATTCTCATTAAGGTGAGAGATCTTTAACACCAATTCATGCTGTGTCTGCGTGTGGCAACTACCGCCCAAACTTTCTAAACCCAGCACTACCAATGCTTAACCGAGTCCTGCAACAACACCTTGCTGTTCCAGCTGCCATCGCTAAACGCCCGGAGTATCTGGCACTGCCCCCATCTCACAACCCCCCCGCGTTACACCCACGCTCACTCCCCTTCCTCCACAATATGACCCAAGTTAAGACTTACACCACAGGTTCTGAATCTTCCGATTGACACAAACTCTTGAAACAACGGAAGAAAAGGACCCCCCTTCACCACTGCTGCACAGTACGCAGTAGTTACGCTGCAGCAAATCTACTGCAGTAAATAAATGCACAGCCCTGATAGCTCCGGAAGGTATCTACAGATGGCTACGGGTAGATGGCCCCCAGAGATGGTGGGAGAACCAGTCTGTAGGATACACTTTAGCACCACCTGTATACAATGCATGCTAAAAATTCAACACCCCATTTACACTGCATCCCATCAATCCTCCTCAGGTGCACACAGGGGTTGGGGACATCCCGCAAGGCTTACACCGCGAAGCAAAGCGAGCCCCTTCTTCTCCCACGTGTGAGAGCTTGTACCTCCGTGGCTGGGCACTGCCATGCTGTTGGCCAGCTGGTAGAGACGTTGTTGCTGCTGCTCTTCAAACGTGCCGTGTTCGTTCAGTGCCGACATCATGCGTCTATAGTGCTCCTCTGGGGTCATCTGAGTCACTGAGTCCTCAAGCAGAGGCGTGTGGGAGTTTTCTGAAGAGCAGAAAGATTTGGTCTTTTTTCCAGAAAGAAATACAGTGGACGAATCAGTTAAGTATAGGGGCAGTGCAAAAGAAAGAGAAAGGGGAGTAGAGAGGTATTAGCAGAAATTCCCGCAACTCTATGTGCCCACCTGCAGCTGTCCTTGTGCTCCAAGATTATCCCATCATATACAGTCAAGACACACCTACAACTTGCTAAACGGCCAACCGTGGGCACACTTACACACAGGGAAGTCTAAGGCTTCAACTGCCACAGCACCCAAAAAACTCCTGAATAAAATATTTATGTTTTTCCCCCTGAAGCAACAAGCGCTGTGTTATAACCACCAGCTCTCTGGCTCTGCCCCCGGGGTGGCACAGAGGACAGGCAGGATGAGAGAGCTCACCCGGTTCTCCCTCTTTCATCCTGGGGGACACGAGTACTGTTTTTCAACTAACACCCATCGGACACGCAGCTCTTTCCCCCACATTTCCGAACACCCACAAGGACACAGCAACGCGAGAGACGTTCGAGCGCCCAGCGTAGGTGACACCTGCACGACAGGCGGTGATGTCAGTCCACCTGCCCGGCTCTTGGAGGCAACTCACCAAAGCAGGTTGTTTCAGATCTGTACAGAGGGCTGAGCACTCTGAAGCCATTAAAATGATACCCACCATGCTCACCTACTGCTCCACCTTCCTGGAACGACCGCGCAGCCCAGGAGGGAGGCCTCTGCCTGCTCCACAGGCAGTAGGGATCCCGGTCCAACAATCAGGGAGATAAAACCACAGAGCCTTTCTGTTTACTGTAAGCAGAACTCAGAGTAATTACCATTCTCGCCTTGGCGGTGGCTGCTCTAACACTATTTTATCTTGGATCTTCCCCACAGGCAAACCCTTTTCATTACTCAGAGAGGAACTCCCAGTAACAATCTAAACAGGCAGAAGGGGAGGGAAGGAGCTGGGAAAGGCTCCCCCCACGCTGGTCACAAGACCACCGCTGTGTTCAGTGAGTGACAAGACCACCCTACCGTGTGCCCCAGATTCGTGCTCCTCCATCCACCTCACTTCACAGACAGAGTCCCTCAGGGCTCATGGCAGGTGACACTGCTGCCAGACCGGCTCCAAATTCAAGGTGATAGTTCTGAGCACAGCCACTTACTCTACACCAGCATCAGTGCTGTGACAAATATGCAGGCACTGGACACCTGGCTGGGAAAAGAGCTGGGGATCTGTCTCAGGTGAGAGAAAGGTCCCTAAGCTAGTTATCAGAAAAGATAGCCTGTGGCAAACAATACAGTCCAAGAGAGAGAGCCCTGTAAAACGTGGCCCTGTCACAGTAGCTTAGGGACCGGTTCACTTCAGCCTTGGTCAGAAAGAGAGGCTGTTAGTGGCAAGTGCTGCCTGCCACCAAACTCATCACATACCCAAGCACAACAGGGGCTCGGACTTTGGGGATGCAACCTTCACATGTCATAATGAAGCCACCTCCTCCTCAAAACACAGGAGGGAATAATAATAGCAATAATAATAATAATGAGTCTGAGCTGCAGAGTTTCAGTAAGAAAGGTCTGCATCCCGAGACACTCTTCCTCTGCAAAAGGGAACAATCTCCAGCCCCCTCCAGCTCAGGTCAGCCATCCAGCTCAGCAAGGATTCTCAACCAGCACAGCCACTTGTGGCCATATCCACAACCACAGATCTCCACCCCAGCGACACGTATCTGCATCTCAGGGACCACAGCCTTCCTGTGTCCATCGTGGGTTCATGGCCTGCTCCAAGCCAGCTGGCAGCAGGAGCTGGGTCCCCACCCCACGCTGTGAGCATCCCGTGTAGAAGCCAGACCTGAGAGAGAGAAGCTGCCCAAGGTGACAGCTGTGCCTTGCCTGCTCCCTCCTGCTCCTCACCTCCAGCACCTGAGCCTGCAAAACACCAGTGGAAGGAGCAAGGGGGTGGGCAGCAGGAGTCCCTTCCACATCCCCTTCCCACCATGGCTCTTTGGGCTGGATTCCCACATCCTCCTCCGCTCCCTCGCTGCTCCTGCCACCTCCCCCAGGAAGGCAGAAGTGCACCAACTGTTTCAGTTCCCTTCTGATGCTCTTAACCGAAGGACTGAGGAGCAAAGCCACACGCCACAGACCTGCTTTAGAAAAACACCTTTTTTTTTTTCCACAGCTGTGTCATTAGAGGAAAAAAAGGGGGGGATTTAATAACACTTAATTACCATAAACTCTATCCGATCAGCCGCAGAGCAGATTTCAGGTGCAAGGATGGGAAGGAGGATGGGGGTGGCAAGGCGAGGCTAAGAAGGAGGAGTCCAGGGAAAGGCTGGATTTCCACACTTAAAACTGGGAAGATTTCACATGACTCAGCCAGCGCTAATTCCAGCTTTGCTGAAGCTTTGCTGTCTGCTTTTGTCATTACCAGGGGGTAATGCGGGAGACTGATCTCGCCAAATCTCTTGCAGCCGCCAGGTGTGAAATGGACTCTGGCACGGTCACTGGGAAGGCACAGCCAAGGCAGGCATCTGTCGGGCCCCAGCACTCCCCAGCACGTCTCCCTCTTCGCCCAAGCCAAGGGGAACCCACCTCTCCCACCCTCCACCAACACTGCAGGGTCCCGATGGCAGCAGCCTAGGGAATTAAGGCTCTCAGAGGATGCAGGTTTTCTGTTCAGCCTGAAGGACGTGTCACTGCTGCACAACCTTTTCACCAAGCTTTCAGAAGGCTCATGCTCCTCGAGCAATCCCTGAGAAGACAGGAGCACCCAGCCTGTCCATCTCCTTTGAACAGCAAATCCATGTCAGGCTGCATCTCCCTTTACTGAATGAACTCTGGCAAAAGCTCAAGGAGTCTGCTGCAGAAGCATCTCACCCCGGGTTCAAAGCCAGGTCTTAGGAGCTGCAGGGTCTCTCCTGCCTGAGCTGTCACGTGCCAGGGCAGAGAGGGCCTGTGCCCTCTCCCACCATACTCAGCAGTACAGGCTTGGGGGGCAGAGAAGTTGTTAAGAAGAATGGGGCCAAACATTGTTTCTTCCTTTGGCCTAATTGGACAGCTGCCAAAGCCATCAACATATGGATGGATATCCCCCCGCCCCCCAAAGAAGAGGAACAAGCTGACAGAGACCGGCTCTGAATTGCTCAACTGTAGTCCCAGCTCTGGTTCTGGTCTAATTCATTAACCAAAGACTCGGTAAGATTTTGTTTTGTTTTAAATGATCTACAATAGCAAAGAAAAGAGAACGGCAGAAGGAGCAGCATATGAGCTCATCAGCCCACCCCAGGGGGTGAGTGCAATATTGTTCCCTACGTGTGTTTTCCAGTACTTAGTCCAGTCCAATTTCAAATCTTCCCAAATGACGAGGCTTCTACCAGATTTATTTTTCAGCCATCCAAATAGGAACCAAAAATACTCTCACTGATTTTCTCTTTTCGCAGCCGTTCCGTTTTATTTCACGTCTCAAGCTATCGGAGAAGCAGATCTCCAGACACGCCGTTGCCGCAGGAGTGAGGCTTTTACTTGGGGAATTGTCTCCAGGGGAGAAAGCTTCCTCCGTGACCTGCCAGCGCAGCCCTCGCTCCGAGCCTCTGATATGCTCGCATTTCCATATTAGACGCGAGAACGTTCTGCTCTGTTTGACAGCAGTGCTGGCGCGGCCCTGTTTCCACCGAGATAGGGCTCTCTTTTGATCTCTGGTGCGCACACTGCGAGCGTTGGGGAGGGGGGAAGGGAAGGTTACTGCTTCCCTGCTGGAAGGGTTTCCAACCCTACAGGTGTTTTTTCACTCAGAGAGGAGGAGTGATTTACTTGGCTGCCTCTGTTCTCCTTGCCTTGTCAGGCGCAGCCACAGCAGCGCGAGATGCGCCACGGGCACGGGGTCACTTCTCCTCTTCAAAAGGCTGTTTCAGAGACAATGCAGCTGTGCCCTGAGCAAGAGCTGCGTCCGGGGCCGGCGCGCAAGGGAGAGGAGAGTCCCCACCTCGAGCTGCCAGTGTGCAAGGTGGAGGAGCAGGAGCCGCACGGGGCTCGCTGCTGTGCCAGGGGAAGGGCAAGGGTGCGCCCAGGGAGATGCTGCAGACCCGGCTGCAAAACTCCAACTGGTCCTTGTTTCCCTTCAGGCTACAAAACTCCTTGTTTCCCCTCCCACTCCTAAATCACAAACTGCAATCACAGCATCTGGGTCCCAGCCAAGCTTGGGGCTGTAGCACAACCTCACACTTTACAGCTCTGCTCTACAGCAGCAGCTCCCAAATTCCAGGTAACTAGTCACTAGGGTCCACTGCGTTTGAAAATGACTTTTCACGCAACGTGGATCCTTCCATTTCCAATCAGCTCCTTGGTACAGAGCTAGGAACACAGGGATCGTTTCCCTCCCAGCCCTCCGTGGTGCCCATGCCACAGGAACGTTGCCTGACTGCCAGCAGCATGGCAAGGCTCCTGGGAGTTTTCTGTTGCAAGGTGTTCTTGCTTTTTGGGGCTTAAGACACAAACCCACTGGCTACAGCCCCTCCTTTGACACCCTTTCCATAGCAGGGGGTGGGGAGATGAGGCCCCAAAAGCACCAAGTCTCTGCCCCTGCCCTGCCAACCCCTCACTGCTCTGATGTCTTTGAGCATCAGCACAGCCTAGGCTTGAAACGTCTGTCACAGTGCCGGGGGGAACAGGGCTTCCCCAGTGACCTAATGCAATAGAAACCAGGTAATATGGGAGGTTAAAAGACCCAGCTCAATTTTCCATTCTGCCTCACATTCTTTTAAAGAGCAGGAAAGGCTTTCTGAGAAAAAAAAAAAAGTGGGAGTAGAAAACCTAAGTTTGTTTTTATTCAGGGCTTCTCAGGAACTCCTCTCTTAATGAGCTGGAGGAATCCCAGAGTCATTCAGAGTTAAGGGGCAGGATCTAGATCCCGATCGAATATGGCAAAGCCAGGGGCTGCTCATCTGCCTCACACTGCACTCAACCCACTCGAGTAAACAAAAACGGTGGGAAGGCCCAGAGGAAAAAAAAAAGCAGATTGGGATCGTTTCACCCTGCCGCTCCCATGGCAAAACCCCATCCATTTGTGCAAGCTCAGCCACCTGATGAGGATGAATCCAAACATAATAGTTTGGTTTCAGATGGCTTGGGTAAGATTAGCCCCTTCTCAGCCAGGCCAGGTGGGTTGTTGTTACCTGGATTCAGTTCCTAAACATGCCCTGTCTCAGCACTGCAAAGGAGACAGGCTCAGCAGGGACAGCAGAGATGACAGCAGGTGCACCAGGCGTGTTAGGGGAGCCTCACGCCCCTGTAGAACAAAAGCCTGTCAGAATCTACAGAAGCATCCTGCTGGACCTTACCTGCACATCTCCTAGAAACATCTCAGGGATAACAGGAATAGGGTAGATGAAAAAAAAAAATTAAAAACCAAAATGAAGAAAACCAGGTGAAGAGTAGCAGTGTACAGGGTCCCTCTTTACAGGTTTCTGAAAAGCCCAGTAAAAAACTAAAGTGCTTCTACTTGTATTAGAGAGTTAACAGGCAGGAGAGGGTTACACGAAAGAGAAGATTTAGTATATTCTTGGGTAGAACTGGCAATATATTAAGCGAGGCAAGCATTCAACATCCTCTCAGAGTATGCTGCCTTTCAGATCATAATTTGGGGACAAGGAGTCGAGAAGAGACAATACACAGGCTCATGACACAAAATTAGGATGCAGTACAGGTCCCTAGGTCCCTAGAATATGTATTTATATAGCATAATAGAAGGGATGCAGTTTAGGAAGGCTTCAGGACAAACTGCTGCAGAAAGTCCCCTCTGAGCTTCCCTGGACAGATTCCTGAGAACAAACACCTTGAAGAGTCCCAGCTGCTGGACTCCAAGCCCATGAAACAAGATCTAGCTCCAGACAGCTACTCTGCTTTTCTTTCTTTTCTTTCCAGTGGCCAAAGAGCGCAGGTTAGGCACAGCGATCGAGATAGGTATTACTGACAGCTAATTAGTTTGAACTTAACAACAAAGCCTGTAAGTGAACGGCCTGCAAAAGCTCATTTACGCAACCTTGAGACAAACTCATTAACTGCAGGCTCCATTACCCATTCCACTTTGCTAGTCATAAAGAAAGTTTAAAAATCACGTTTGTAGGAGAGAACCGTAAGACAAATCAGGAAATCAATCCCCAAAAAAAATCCCCAAAAGAGAATCCCTCTGCAGATTCCATCTCTATAGGAACAGTGCCATAAATGCATAAGAAAGAACTAGGCAGCCCTGTTCTCCCTGCTAGCCTTCTTTTTTTTTCCTTTAAAGGAACAGATGCCAGCATGATAAGCCTGTGTGTATCTTTTCTACTAAACATGTAATCAAGACATTCTGTCTGAAAAGTAGAAACACCCCTAAAATCCACCTCAAAAGCTGCAGCTTGCTTTTTTAATCATAAAGCAATTATTCTAATTAAGAGGCAATCCCTTTCTCGCACTGCAAGCTTCCCTCCGATTAGATAAAGAAAGCACAGCGCACTGGTAGCCTCCTTCATGCACCCTCAGTGCCGGATACTTGCAGCTCCCACACCACAGCCTCCTGCAAGCCTCCCTTCCCTCCCTCCTTAATTTCAATTAAGTTCCACTCTTAAGAAAGGAGAAGAAAGGGGAAGGGGATGGGGAAAGGAGAAGCAGCACTTACCCTTTGGGGACTCACTTCTGGCTTTCTTGCTTTCTAAAGGACACTCACTGCTGCTGTTGGGAGAACATACTCTTCTCTTGCCTAAAATTTCATCTAGAAGAGAGATGAGAAACCTGAGTATCAGATAAGGTTGCACTTTCCCCTTTGCAGAAGCAACCAGAGAGACTTTGGTATTTTGCCTCTCTCTCTCACACAGACACACACACGCACACATATATTACAAGCAGAGGAAAAAAAATGAAAGTAAGAAAAATCATCATCTTGAGAGCCTTGATCTGCTTTCCTAATCACGCAGCCCAAAAGCACATAATGACTATTCACACACTGATCAATGCAACGTTTTAGAGCTATAAATTCTGAATCCAGTTGATTTCCTTACTGAGTTTCATCATTTGTTCTGTTGCCTTTTGTCCCCCTGGTGTTTCCACTCCTTTCATGCCCTGATGCAAAGCAACTGGGGGAGAGAAAGGGGAGGAAAAAAAACAACACAAAAAAAAAAAGCACAACAGATCTCTGAATCTTCCTACCACAGTATCTCTCTCTCTCTCTCTCGCTCGCTCTCAATCTCTCCCCCCCCAAGTACTTTTGTAGCAGTTGTGAATGAGGGC
>JANHFX010027192.1:14062-30484 GCA_027560015.1 Chloroceryle amazona
CCAGCTTGTACTGCTGCTGCTTGATCTTCTGCAAGAGCTCCTCGATTCGCAAGTTCTGTGCATCCATCAGGGACTGCGGGGGTGGAAGAGCCAGGTGAACCCCGCAGCTCTGGGAAGACCCGGCTGCGCTGCACGTACTGCCTGGAGCTCAGTGGGCCAGTGCCACCAGCGAGACGCGTTCCCCAGGGCTCTTTCCAGTGCCCCGGGACCACCAGGACCCCCCCCTCCCCATCCTGAGGGGAATCCCCACCAGCAGCCCCCAGTGCCCCGGGAGGTTCGGGTTCCCTTCACCCCCCCTGGGCTGCCCCGCCGTGTCCCGGGAGAGCTGCTCCCCACAACTGCTCCGGGAGGGTCGGGTCACCCCATCGCAATTCCCGCGGCTGCTCCCTCGAGGGCAGGGACCCCTCCCCGCTTCCCCCAGGCCGGTGCCGGCATCCCGGGCGGGTCTGGTCTCGTCCCTTCCCTCCCAGCGCCTGGGTAGGTCAGGTCCCCCCCTCTTCGGGTGGCTCCCGGTGCCCGGCGGGCGATGCTCACCTGCAGCGCTCCCAGGTCCCTGGCGCTCTGGTTACCGGGCGGCCGCGCCTGCAGCGCCTGCCGAACGCGGCCCTCCAGCTGCTCCAGCCGGCCCTGGATCTCGGCTTTGTCGGCCGCCACCTCCTCCAGGCGCTGCCGCAGAGCCTCGGAGAGGTTGAGGAGCTGCCGGCCGCGGCCCTCCAGCTCCCGCACGCTGGCCCGCAGCCGCTCGCCCCGCCTAGCACCATGCCCCGCTGTTCCCAGGCACGTCAGCAGGACAGGTTGCAAGTCCCATCCCGCTCCCAACCGGCTGCACTTGTGCAGGGGAAGACAGAGATCGCGCAGTAACTGTGAAGCGGCACCACCTCCGTCAGACCCGTGCCCCCCCCCCCCGCCCCAGACTCCGCAGCACCCACTTCTCGGCGCGCAGGGATGGAGCTGGCAGCTCAGCGGCACGCTGCAGGGAAGGGGGCCGGGTGTCTTGGAGTCGAGAGCTGAACTGGGTCCTCCAGAGAGAGATCCCACATGAGCGTATTCATCTCAAGGATGAGCTGCAGCGTTTTCCTTCCAGCATCTCGGGTTCACACTGTACCGAAGCACCAAATCCCACACGCCCAGTTTGTATTTGGGTTGCCCCCAGCAGTTTTTATTGCAGTCAGTTAGATCACAGAATCAAAATATTCCTTTTTTTCTCCCCCCTTCATTTAAGGCAAAGTCCTGGGATGTGACAGAGACTGCCTCTGTCACCAGAAGTGTGGGGACTAAATCAACAAGATATACAGCAAGCAAGGAAAAGGGAGTAATTATAATCGGTAGCCAGTAGAGAGGCACAAAGATGTAACAATCTGCTCCAAATTTCCTGAGTCAGTAGGAGAGCAGAAGACTGAATAGAAATGTTTTGAATTCCTGCCTGGTGTTAGAAGTCCCAGCCCTCCTTCACTTTTTTGGGTGCAAAGCAGGGAAGAAGCAGGTCACATTTTCATCAGTTCTTTAGTAAACTCACGGATTCTGGGGCGCAATCTGAACGACAATGTATTTGTGTTACAGCACCAATCCTCTCCTCTTTACACCTTAAACCATACACGCAGCTTTGGCAGACTGCTTACACCTGCTGAGCACATGCCCTTCTAGAGGGCCCTACACTCATCCCTTTGTGTCCAAAGCCACACGACCAACCATTCTCTGCCCTCACCCACAAAGAATCGGGACAGGCATTGGGATGGGAGCATCCACGGTCTGCCTGGCCCCAACCTCGCAGCAGCACAATCAAGTTCCCTTTGCAAACGAGCTGGCAGAGCAGCTCCTGGATGTCTCACCACCCTCCCAAAGGCAGGTTGTGCATTTAGAGTAGGGTGACCTGAAGCCCAAAGAGAGCTGTCTGCTCAACCTGCGCACCTCTGGAAGGCAACACTCCCCCTTAGACAGAGGATGGGGAGGGATGATTATGGGGGTTTTTGTTGGTGTTGGGTTTTTTTCTCTCCAAATCCCTGCTTTTGCCTCCTCTCTCCTGCCTTCTACAAAGCATCTCAGTTGAAAGGAAGCCAAATCAGAGCAGGTTTTTTAATATCAAAGCTGAAAATTACAGACATTATCAGGAGAAGTGTAACATTATGAAGCTAGGCCAGGCAATAACACAAGTAAGGAGTGCTAGAGGAAGCCCCAGGCACACTGATCACTTAACTGCCACCAGTACAACACAGCCGGACCACACAACCCCCCCCCCCAAACCCCCAGCTCTCCCATGAAGGTCCCCAGGTCCTGCATTACCTCCAAGGCCCCCGCTAGCCTGACAAGGCAGTACAGAAGAACTCCAGACAGGTTTTTCTGGAAACAAAGTCCAATATTTTCCCCACAGATCTAGAAATCAATGTGGATTTTTTCTTTCCCCCCCCTTTTTTCATGGGAAGAGGAAGCCCAGCACTCACCTGCTGCACTTCTGCAGTGAAACATGAACAGAGACAGACCAGGAGAGCAGGTCAGGTGGAGGAGGACAGCACTTCTGCCTCCAGACAGAAGTATCACCCGATGGCTTTGCAGCCGTAGAGAAAAAGGACGTAGGTATGACCCCGTAAAATGAGCTTGTGTAGAAGCCAGGGCAATGGGGGTTTCACCTAATCACAGCCCTCTCTGGACTTGAGACATGTTGATTCCACGGGTAGAAATGTCACCTGGAAACAGCAGTGCTTTGTACTCCAGCACTGCCTCTAATCCTCAGCCTCCCAGCACCCAGCAGAGCTGGGAGACTTAACAGTCATGTTCATCAACACATCTAAGAATTCCAAGCCTCATTATCAGCTTTGAAGAGAAGACTTGGAAGCCTAAGTCAGATGGGAAGATTACAAAACCTATCTCTAGGTTTCACCAAAGAGGGACTTTTATCTCCACTCCTTGCAGGAAAGAAGATGCACCAAGGGCGCCCATCGCGTCAGCGGCGGGGTGAGAACTCAGCCCGTGGCCCAGTGACTGAGCACAGGGTTTCGCCTGGACAAGGGAAATGAACAAATAGGAGGTGGTCACAATTTGTTTTGCCTTCCCACTGTCGTTAAATGGGTGGACTGTAGAGACAGTCCCCTTACGGCCGAGGGACTGCACCAAATTTTTCTGCACTGTGTTCAGCTACAGCACAAGAGGAATAGATCAAGACCTATCTCACGCTCCCAATCCATCTCACTGGGTCTGCTCTCAAAGCTTCTTGGACCCAGAAGTCCTGAGTAAACACATAACTGAGCCAACCTATATGGGAAATCACCAAGGCTCAGCCAGCCAGCATCTCACAAGAAGAGGGGCCTTTTTTCACCCCCTTTCACATCATGTTAGAAGGAAAACATCCTCCCTTGCTCTTAACTCCCCCATCAAACTTACACCCTGGAGATGACAATTCCCACCGACCAGTCTGAAATGTCTTGGCAGCATCTCAGTTTATTCAGCTCTCTCCTTTCCTTTGGCACAAACAGGCCACCACCAGAGGAGCTGCTCTGCTCAAACAACCCTGGTGCTCCAGCCCTGCTGCTCAGTCTGTTCCTGTGCCGAATGTGACAGGTTTGCAGGGACCCTGGAGACTGAACTTCCCCAGTGATGGGCTTGTGCCTTTGTCAGGAGCTGCACCAGCTTGCCGAGTCTCAGCAGGCCCAGAGCTGCTCTCAACAAAGGCAGGAGTACGAGGGGCCACGCAGAAGGCTGCGCACAGCAGCGTGGAATCTGGCTGCACATCGGCCCCATCCCTTGCCAGCAGGAATCAATGGAACAAAGGGAGAGTGAAGCACAAGGTCATGGGAATAACGGGCCATAATTTAACTGAGGGCAACGAGAATGGAAAAAAAAAATTATTGGGGAAGCTGGGGGAAGGGAAGCAGTGGGCTTTGGAGACTTCGGATGCTAGAACAATACAAGTGCATGCCAGCTCGAGGGGCAGGGTTAGTTCCAGCAAGGAAGGGGGAAATAACCACTGGATCTCTGACTCGGAGCTGGACAATCTCCACAACAGGGATGTCAAATCAGCTGCAAGGTAACATCCTCCTCCCTGCAGGTCAGCTTAATGGCTTTAGGGATGCAGCAGGCAGCAGGCTTCAAACCTTAGCTATTGCACTGGGTTATCTCGTTGCTCCTTTATGTCTCCACATCTATATCTATTTGTTGGTTGTCACTTAGATTTAGATTGCCAGCTCTCCAGGGCCAGAAGCATCCTTTTGCTAACTGCTGTACCAGCCTTAATGGTACAAGAAGTACAAAGAGCAGAGCAAGCTGGGCACTCCTGGCTCAGGACTGTCCTGAGCCTAGACCAAGGTACCTGCAAATGTTCCCTAAGCATCATGGTTCGAGTTGCCTGTGACAAAAGGCTCTTGAAAACAGGAAGAAAAATAGGAAACGAGAGGGAGGAATGGGACACTCTATTAGTCTCTTACTACAAAGCAAAGTGGACACAATATCAAGTAATCAAGCTCTTTCCCACTCACTTTGAGAGAGCTTAACATTGGCAAACGAACCCCTTCCCAAACACGAGTTAACTGCAGCTTACATGAAAGCTGCAGGAGCACACAAGGCAGTACTTGAGCAGAAGGATTCCCAACGTGTAACATATCAGCCATCTTTTCCTAGGCAGGAGAAGCAGCCTGCACCCCCTTTCTCAGCTCTAACCACTGGGCCATCTGCCTTTCCTCCTACCATGCAAACAGTATCCTGCTACTTCCCACCTCCTCGTGCTCGATTTTCCTAGCGGGAGCCAAGCACCTCAAGGGACTGTCCAATATTAATAGTTCCCAAGGACTGAAACAGAGGGAGGTGCAGGTCATGCTGGAACCATCCTCCTGCCTGTCCTTAATGAGGCTGTTTATTACAGACGGTGCACCAACAGCCCCTTATCTCCCAGATTCTTACAAAATTCATTTTTACAGCATGCACCAAGCCATAGAAAGGTGGTAAATATTCATAGTATGGAAAACACTCATGGAGAGGATATACTGTACTTAAGAGAGAGATGTGAATTAATTTTATATGCTGCAGAGAGGCTTTTTAGCAATTGCAAACTTGTGAATCCCCACTCTCTTCCAGAAAAGATTTAAAGAACGAAGCTGGGAGGGTGGGCTGGAAGTCCAGGTCTTTTGGAGACTCGCTTTCTAGCTTTAGAAAAGAGCATGTTCTAGGGGGCAAGACAGCAGAATGAGGAAGCTTCTTAAATCAGGAGACTTAAAACATGATTTCAGTAATAATCACATTTTCCTCGAGGGACCACAAGCCTCCTGGGCAAAAGTCGTTTGGCCTCAATTTATGGATCTGTGATAAAAAGCTATGAGAACCAGCATCGTTCCTGGGACACGGATACTCCATCCTGGGGAATGCCGCCCAACCACGCCAAAGATGGGTATGGCAACGTGGCAGGGACAGCACTCACACGTCCCTGTGGGCTCCTAGGTGCTGAATCTTCTCCGCGTGGTCTGTGCCAGCACGCTGGTATTCCCTCCAACACCCAGGACAGCTACTCCACCTCCTCTGGCAGCTCCTACAAACCTCCCAGCTTTTCTTTAGAGAAGTGAAGGCTGAAGATAGCGATTTCCAACAGAGCTGCTGGTGGTGCTGTACCCTTAGCACCATTTAAATGTCCAATTGCACTCATTCAGCCCCTGAAAAAAACCGCGCTCCTCCAGCCCGTGACAGCTTTGACAGCCAGACTCCTTAATTCCTTTTTCTTATTCCCTTAATCTGTCATCTTTATCAGGCTGGGGAAGTGCCAGGCAGCATGCAGGAGCCCCGGCCCCGATCAATCTCCACATTACAGCTGACAGAATGGTGCTAATAACTTATTGATCTAATGTTTGCCAAGCCCCACTGGGGCTGAAAGGCTGCCATTGATTGGCTTGAGGGAAGGAGCCTCTCAGCTGAGAGCAGAGCGGAAAGCCTTCAAATTGTCTTCTTCCCGAGGAGCTTGGAGATGGAGGGAGGGTGGGGAAGGGAGAACAGGGAGGAGGACAAGGGAACTATAGAGAGGAAGAGAAATGGAAAAGGAGAAGGGTGCATATGTGAGATGGGAAGGGCAGAAAAAGGGTTTGAGATCCAAAGGAATGCAAGGAAAGGGAAGAAAATGAATTGGGAACAAAAAGATTGTGCTGAGCTGAAAAATTAATTAAATAGGCAGTTGACCCTCTTCTTGCTCACAGCAGATCATTAATAAAATCTTTCCAACCCCCAGCCCTCCATCCTCAGACAGCTCCTCCCAAGCCTGTTGGTGTCTGATGTAAAGCACGCGGCACTGCCGACCGCCCTGACCAGGTTTGAAACCACAAGCTGGCATCTGAGGAGAGGGCATCACCTGGACGGATTCCAGTTACGCCGAGTCTGTTCCCCACAGTGATACACATTCACCTTAGCCCTTGAGAATCCCCACCCATCTCCTTGCTTTGCACGGGAGAGGCGAATAACCGTAGAAAGCCATCAGAATTGCGTGGCAGAGGGAAAGGGGCTGGAAACCTGGGCTTACCTGTATATGCAGAGACAGCAGGAGGATAAAAGCCAAACCAACTACATGGCCTTTCACAAATTATAGCAATGGTCATCATCTTCTTTCCCATTTACCCCAGATCAGCCCAGGGCAGGCCAGTTCTGCCAAGGGGTGCTGGAGCAGTGCTGTAAGGCAGGGATGGAGCTGGCAGGAAAGGCAGCGACGGGCACCCATGACCCTGGCAGGTTTGCCTGCCCTGGGGCTCTAACTGCACAGTGTGGTCAGGTCTGTTTTCCTGGTGGACTTCTTTCACATCTATCAATCCGAACAGCCGGGTCAACATTTTGTCACGTGTCCCTCTCTCCCACACAGCCCTGCACCTCTTTCTCTCCAGCAGGACTTTCAGCAGAGACCTCACAAGGCTGAGAGCCACAGAGCATCCTCCTGCTGACTGCTTGAAAGGAACAAGGAGCAGTACAGCAGCTCAGCGCCTGCTACCTGGGCATCTAATCACACCACAAGCTTTCCAGACACACAGCTACAGGGAGCTCCTGGGGGGACAGTGTTACCCCTGCTGTGCAGCAAGAGCGGAAGGCCAGGCTTTGCAGGACTAAATCTACAGCATCCAAACCTGAGACACAGAGAGACACACACGCACTGGAGCGGGAACGGTGTCAAAACCCTGTCTCTGAAGTATCAGCTCGACTTGTGGCAGGGTCAGAAGCAGTGACTTGCTGCCTCTGCCCAGCAGCTCGAGTGGACAAGTCGGGTGCCATGTTACAATCTGGACTGGGTTTCTGGTTTCACATCAGTGAGATGTCAGTGCACTAGTGACGTGTTTTCAGCTCTTTACTAGCTGCCTGTACAGCACCTGGGAAAGGAGGTGGAAGCAGGGGGTGGGGAAGAGGTTATTTTTGGAAGCAGGATAATCTTGCTCTTCCTAGAGCTGCTAGAAAAGGAAGGAAGAGTCAGTGGTTATTTCAGTTTCAAAGCCACAACAGGTACTGGCCATGAGTCTGGTGGCTGATCCAGCTGCCAGAGAATGAGGACTCACTGTCCTGACTATGGCCAGTCTGCCCTGTTCACACCAGGCACAGAGGCCAGCTCCTTAAGCTGCCACGGCGAGCCCTGTCCAGCCGTGGCACTCCTCTCCTAAAAGGGAGGGAGGGAGATCCTCCTTGAAACGCATCACCGACCTTCCCAAAGGTTTCTGCAGAGCCATCCTACAAGAACCCTCCTGCCAGAAGCAGGCTTCAAATCCCTGCCAAGAGCAAGGTTTATTGAAGTCCAAGAACAGGGCACTAACCTACCTCGGCTCTTTCTCCTCCTGCAGTAACAAAGCCAAGAATAAAACCTTAACACTGACACCAGCAGAACCCCACGCACTAACCTACGCTGCGAGTGCAGTTGCAGGGCACGGCAAAAGGAAATGCTTCCATGCTGGGCTTTCCCATTTTTCCTTCACCTCCCAAGACCTCCATTTGTATTACAAAAGGATGTTGGTTACCTCCCACTCCCACAAGGCTTCGGAAGAAATAAAAATGAACTTAAATAGAGCACGAAGAAAGGACAGTCCTCCAGATCCAAGCCAAGAGGATGAATGGCATTGACAGAGCCTAGACCCTCACGTTGCCTAGGTAAACAACCACCCCTCATGGTAAAACACATAAACAAAGGTGGCTGGGCTTACGACTCCTAGATGCCCATTTGGTGCTGATTTTCTGCTCAATTTAAGGCAGCAATTCAATAAGGGCTTCTGGGGTTTTTTTTTGTTGTTGTTGTTTGGCTTTGTTAAATGAAAACACGTCTGCATCCCAGCTCATTATCACACGCTTAGAAAACAGCCCTTCACCACGATTCTGTCTCTAACCATTAGCCATAACATCCCTGATCTCAATTCTTTTCACCCCCAATCTTAACTCCTCTTTAGCAGGTGAAAGCTGTCTCAGTGCAAAGCCCAATGAAGTCGCTGGGAAGCCCTCCACGGCTGGCACACAGAGTTCTGGGATAGGCCCAAAGAAAGTGAGACAACTGCTCCGATCCACTATGGATCCCCAGGTGTGAGCCTGCAGCCTCGCCGATAAAAATTCCAAGATCAGTTCTTAAATGTGAATCTGTTTATGCTTCACTCCTGAAATTTCTCCTTCTCCCTTGCTCAGTCAACAGAGCATCAAGCGGAAGGATGAGACAGAAGCATTAATACAGAAGAGCAAATAAGCTCATGGAGAGAAATGAGACCTCTCTCTTTGATGGGTGTTTTCGAGACATATAGATGGATGCTGCTTTTCCAGCACCAATAAATGGCCTCCAGTGGAGCTGGTCCCCTGAAGTGGGACTCCTCAAGGGACACAGATGTCACATTCCACAAGAATCCTTGCAGCTTAATGTGCAACTGGTCATCGAGGACACCAGTTCTCTGAGGTCAAGGCTCTTGGGGTTTGTCATCTTCATCATGTTGACCAACAACCCCTAGAAAAAGCCCAAGCTCTCTGGGAGGTCTGCAATAGTGGAAAGCTGGCCTTCTGCTGCTTCCCACACCCAAAGCAGCCTCTGATCACTGGGGAAAGGGCTTTAATCCATACGCAGTCCCAAATACCACATGCAGAACTGCAGCAGACGGGCTTGCTGTTCTGAGACCTGATATTCTGCCCTGTCTCCATGAAGTGCCCTCTCTCAGCCAATATTCAGACATCAAGCCAACTCCCTCCAGTCATGGGGGGCAGAAGGAAGAGAGGGAATATCTACCCACCTTCCTCTAGCATCAGTGAGCCTGATTCCTCCACTTCTATCCATGCAAATAGTCCTACCGCAACTGGAAAGTCATGAAATCTGGCACTGCAGAACAGAGGGTATTTGAGGAGAGAAAGAGGAGAAATTAACAGGATTTTTTTTTCAGGAGATAAACTATTTAGAGCCTTGGGACCGGGACTCTATTGCAAAACGCTTGTTCAAATGCTAAAGCGGCGTGCAAAGCACACACCCCCAAAGGAGAAGGCACCTCTGCTTTCTCTGTGAGCCGTGGAGCCTGGCAAGGCCTCCGCCGTCCTCCCCCACCCCACGCACGCCCTGGCAGACTGCATTAGCCAAACTGGATAGAGGGGATTGGACTTGTTTACAGACACACCACTAGCTGCTTAAAGGGGCTCTAAATCCGTGTTTGATGTGCAAACCATCAGCTTTGCCACTGTGCCTTTGTCAAGCAGCCTTGGTTCTGCTCATCCTCGTGCGCGCGCGCGCCTCTCTCTCTCAATTAAGATTAAAAGCGCCTTGTGCCATCATCGGCTCTCGAGGTAAGCCCCTCTGTAGTGCCAGTGCTGTACCCTGGCTGCTGCCTCGCCTTTATCTGATCCATTTGGAAATGACTTTTATATGCTCATTAGGCTCCTCGCCTGCCCTCCCTTCCCACACGCGCGCTCCCCCCGAGGCACTGGAGCGTACTCGCTCTACCTTTGCAGATGTTGTTAAGCCTCTTACTGAATCTCACCACTGCAGGCTGCCTCTGTGTGCTCCTAAGCAAGTACAGACCCCATTACACCTACTTTTCCTTTCTTCCTCCATTTGGCATATTATATCCCCATCGTGACTGCAATTTAATTAGCACCCAGGAAAGCATTCTCCAGCATTCTCCCCTGCAGAACACCACCAGAAGTGAAGAACGCAGCAGAAAATCAAGTCTGCAGGGTCAAGAGAGGAGAGGCTGTTCACGTTTCCTTGGTAAAATGGTCTGGGAGCTCTTGGAATCACCAAGGTTTATTTTTCAGGTGGGCTCTCCAGATGTTCCTCCCAACTGCAGTCCTGCAGACTGTCAGCACTTAGGTGAAGAGGTTCACCTCTCTTCTCTGCAAAGGGAGCTACTCTCTGCCCAAGAGCCGACCTCCCCCCTCAGCCCCTGGATTAGGCAGCCCCAGATTTAAAAAACGAAATAAAGAAAAGGCCTAACACTGGCCAGAGAATTAGGAGATTAAACATAACAGCTGGATATAAGCCCAGTGTAGACATGATCTAGACTAGAGCTAAATAAAAGAGGAGGTAGACATCACTCTGACCAAGGATGAGCCACTGACATGGCACAGAGGCAAGATCCCTTCCTTCACACTACATTCTTTGATCCTCCACAAGAATCTACTGCTCTTTCCACCTGCGTTGGCAGCAACGGACCCTTGCACTTGAAATGTGCACCAGGGTTTGGTGAACAGACATTTACCCAGGGCCTCGAGAATCCAGTGCTCTCTGTGTCGCAAACACGAGCACCTCCACTCCCAGTGCCAGAGAGAGAGAGAGCAGAAGTCTGGAGAACAGTAAAGTGTGAGGACATGTCATTGTCAGTGGTCAACCCAGCGGGAAGGGGAGTTGGCTCCATGATTAAGAGATCTCTGTAACACCTTAAGGTCCCTGGTGGGCCCAGAGCGGCGAGATGCAGCTAACGTGCATCAGACACGTAAGAATATCTCAATCATTGCCACGCCTGACGGCGGCTCCGAAGCCAATCGATAGGGCAATTAGATTTTATCAGCACACGCCTCTCAGCCACCTACTTCTGCTGTCTCTGCAAAAGCCTCTGGTACCCCTGCCAGCTGCAGGTCTCCAGATATCTTAGGGAGAAGCACCAGCTGGAGAAGATTTTTACTTGTTTTGTAGATTTCTGCTGCTGCTTTTCTTTATTTCCCTTAAAGTCCAGTATCAGGGGACACTTCAAACAGGAGTTAAGCTGTCAGCTCTTCTTATCTAGACGTCTTGCTTCAGTGCACGCATTAGCAGAGGGGGACAGCACCCCCACCTCACCCCCGAATCTCTCACAGCTTCAATCCCTAGCAGCAGGCTCTACTCCACATCTATTCCATACTGTCACAGGGGAACAATAACACAGAGGTCTAGCAGAGAAGTTAGGGAGGACAAGGCAGGAAATTGTTGTTCAGTCATCATTTGCTTTATGATCTTGGGCAAATTTGTCTTCCCGTGTCTCAGCTGCCTCGTGCACCTCTACGAGGTACTCAAAAGCCAGTGAAAGGCATTATGCATCTTGTCCAACGTTTCTGATGGAACTTTACTTGCTGGCAACATAACTACCTGCCTCTTCTCTTTATCACAGCCGATCAGCAACACCGGTCTTTCCTTTTTCCATGAAAAGCGTGCGTTCAAAGCACTGCGGCTCAGATCTGCTAACCCAGATTTCTGCAAATGCTAAACTTGCCAGCAAGTCGCAATCACTACACTCGTCTTAATCACACCTCACTGATGTAACGAGAGCACAGACATCTGGGTTTGATGGCTCCCCACTCTTCCTAGCTCTTTGGGCCTCACAAGATCCATAATACAGTGACTTTTTTCATCCCAGCAGCCCTAAGGCTGCACCTCCTCCAGCTTTATTGTTCCACACAGCCAGTGCCAGCCACTGTGGGCTGTTACACACACCGAGGGGGGGCATTAAATCCTAGTCAGGGCCAAACCCCAAGTCTTTCGGGACTCAGTTATCTTCTAAGTTTTTCAGCTTCTGCTGTCCCAAACTAAGCTCTTCTGTCTCTCTGTTCCCAAATATAACCATCACTATTGACATGAAGTGATCTGTTTTCAGTTAAAAATTATCCGTAAGCTATCCAAGGATATAAATATCAGTGCCTCTCTGCCCAACCAAAGGCCTTATATGTTCCAGCAGCACAGGAATCCCTTCAGCCCCCTGTGACCCGAACATCAGCTCAGCTCTAGCCTGAACCCTGACTCCAGTCTCACCTAGCTCCCAGAACTCATAAAAGCCCCAGAACTAACCATACACAGGTATTTTCCATTAGTTTCAGCCCCTTTCTGCATTTCTAAGAACATTAAAGATCCAGTAATACATCTCATTTTCCAATCCACACTGTTCAGAACTATAGCACTGCCTCTAACCCTGCTTTTAACTATAAATCAAGGAACTCCCTCACAGAATTAATTACAAACCAACCAACCCTGCCAATTTCAAGCCTTTTCTTAACCCCACCGGTCTTGAAATAAGAAAATCTGTTCCATTCAAGCTTCCTTGTTCCTTCTTTCACCTCTGCCACGGCCAGGAAGCCCCATCCACTCCTGAAGCATTTTTTTAGTAGAACATCCTCACCCTGCACATGCATCATGTGCACTGGGAGCTGCAGAGCAGCCTCCAGAGTGTTCAGCCTCTCCCGGCCGGGACTTGATGCCTACCTTCAAACCATAATGCAAAACCAGCCACAGAAAATATTTTCCCAGCAGTTTCCAATTTACTTTGAGAGCACTGCAGCTTATAGTCATGAGTGGCACGGGAGTTTTTAAACATACTGGCATTAGCATCGTTTATTCAGCGTTGCCCATCTCCAAATGTCTTTCAGAGGCGAGATTCTCCTCGCCGAGCACACGGTATTGTTCTCAAAGGCCTACAATGCAAACAGCGACAAGTGGGCACAAAGTTCTTTTTGTCTTATTGTTGTAACTAAGTGGTTTAACCAACAGCCAGGCTCTTAGGCTAAGCCAGCACTAGCTCTCTTACAATTATGTACGTAGCAATTATTTACACTACTCTCCCCATCCACCCCTGCTAGTAAAACCAAACAGAACTGAGACACAAGCCTAATAATCATCATCGGCTCCAAATCCCAGTCCATTTTGTTTCTGTTCCCTTGACTTGCATGTCCAGGAGGTGGTGACATAGGTACCAGTTCAGCACATGCTCTGAAGTCAGAGCTGGCAGGTTCTGAGTAGAGTTTGGCAAATGAGTCTTTGCTTAATCACACAAGCACGTAGAGGGAGCTGGCTCCAGACAGCGGGGAAAAAATCGGAGTTAAACTGTCCCCGTGGAGATGTGACAATGCCCCCTGTCCCTTAGATACCTAATCTCCCCATCATCCCTCCACCTACTTTTTTTCTGGTCAGCTCTCTTTAGACACACCAAATCTATCACAGCCTGAAAAGCTCTCTCGCTTCCTTGGTGGCCTCTTCGTTTTCATTGCTCAGACTTTGACTGTGGACACAGCCAAGCACTGCTGGTCCCACTGCTACAACGCGTGTGCAGTGCCTGTGTTTTCTGTTTCTTACTGTTTCTTATGGGCAAGAAGTTCAAACACAAACTCTTGACAAGAATGAGGACTTCTACATCTAGTCATTCCTACTGCTCACCACTGATGGGCATGAAAACCACCCTCTGTGTTTCTGGACTGCTATGGATCTCAAAGAGTATCAGCACAAGCCCAGCAGCTTCTCTGTAAAGCAAACAATATTAACAACTACTTTAAAACAGAGGGTCATCCAAGACATATAGACAGAAGCAAGGTCATGCAGACAAACTTATCTCTCTGGTTGGTTTGGCTCTTAGAGCTGCGTAGGAAAGGGGGCTGTGGAGATTGGTTCATGAGAATATGGAGAACCAGCTGTGAAAGCAAAGACTGGGAGCTGCCAGTGGCTGCTCTACAGACATATCACAGATTCCCCAGTCCAGCATAACACGGGTATGGGACTGAATACTTTACTGCAGAAGCAGTCACACCAGTACAAGTATCACCGCGGGGAGGAGGAACCTTTCTGGAAAGGGGTCAAGCCTCATGCAAAAGGCAAACCAGGTACCTGTCCTATTACTGAACATCTTCCAAAGACATTCCCCGAGAGTACTGGATGTGGTTTTCCCTTCAGATCCGGGGTTAAGTTGCACAGTCAGCAGAAAGACTTACAAGAACACATGCACAAACCCACAACCATAGCGATCCTTGGGAATGGCCTGCGCTAACACACCCCGAGAGAGCCACTGCGGGTCTGGAAGACGGGGATCACTCAATATAAAATCCAGCATAATTCCCCGTTTTTCCTCCCCTTTCATCTATAATCTAAAGCAAACTGCAGGTTCTGCAAACACACAGATCTCTAGTTTATTTCCAGTGCCTCACTTGTTGACCAACGTGTAGCCCACAGCTCCCTTACGGACACCCCGAGCGGCACAGCGCGAGATCCAAGAGGAGCCTTTCTGGTTTCACCACATTAAGCTGAAACCAGGTGAATTTCCCCGAAAAGCCAGGTAGCACTACAAAACCAAACAATTATGCTCACAAAGGAGTTGGCAGGCACAGAGGCAGCACGGGGAAACCTCTGATTAATGAAATTACAAATCAAACCATGCTCTCTGCAAGGCCTTTCTGCTTCGCTTGACGCTAACCCTGGGGACATTCCCCCTCTTTGCTGGCGCAAGCTCCTCTGCCAGACTTTAACACAGACCACTAGATTTGAGAATAACGCAGGGCTGAGATCTCCAAAGGACTTTGACATCACCATGAAATCCTTTCCATGTTAATCTTTAGCCAGAATATTAAACCCCTTCATATAGCTCACTCCAAACTGCAACACAAACAGCCGGGAAAAAAACAAACCAGCCGCTGAAGAAAATGAACAAATGAGGGAATGAAAGATAAAGGGAAGCCAACAAACCCAAACCATCAGGACCTGCTCCAGCTGCTTACCTGCTGCTCCTAAGCCAACGTCGACGCTGTTTCTCTTGAATTCACAGCGGCTCTGGGTCTCTGGCATAACGAGCTGACGGCTCTGATGCAGGTTGGAGATGATAGTGGAAAGGTCGTTATCACGGCTGCAACAGAGCAGAAAAGCACCAAGTTAAGGAAATCCTATTTGCCACCACATAATTGATTTCTGTGTGTGTGAGCGTACGTGTGCGCGCACGCGAGACTCTTTTGTTTGCCCCTGACATAGCTGTATTTCAAGAAACGTTCTCCCCCTCCTACCCACCAGGTTCCTAGGTAACCTCCTCTAGTTTGGGGGAGCGGAGCCCGAGTGCGAAGCACTTCCCAAACAGCACTCTCATTTCCCATAAAGGACTCTGCAGCTGCCAGAGCTCCTGATTTCAGTTTTGCCAGATATAACTTGCGTGGGCCAGAACCTACATCTCAGATGGAAAAACTGGAAGTGTAGGAATTGGCAGTTATATTCCAGAATTAATAGGAAACTTGAACCGAAATAACTGATAGTTTTCTATCAGTTGCCACCCTTCTGTTCTTAAAAAAGTAAGTTTTTCCATTCCATCACTGTTGGAATACAAGACTATTTACTTGAATAATAGTTCTTTTTTTTGTAGAGAGAAACCCACCATGAACCTAGACACCAGCACTACTCAGAGCTGAGGGTACAGATCTATTTACAAAACTAATTTTCAACTCAAACAGATCCTGAAACAATGCTCTCTTCCTTCTGGGAAAAGAGAATGCGTTAGAGCAGTTCAGCATTATTTTGCCTGTTACGCTTGCATCAGATTGCTGCTAAGTAGGCTACTTTAGTCTTTTTTTTTCTTTCTTTTTTTTTTTTCTCCTTCTAAGGACTGGGAGAACACAAATAAACATCGACTGTAGCAGATACTGCAGTTCAGCCAGCAAATGCTTTTGCTTGCAAACTGCCATCCACTTGCAAAATATTTCTGAATAAATGATCTACAAACACCGAAGAGGAAAAACAAGCTAAAACGTATACAAGATGCTAAATGGAAATGCTGGAATGTTTCCCTTTTGTTCGTTGCAGTAGATGTCAAATCACCCATCCTTCTAGGACAAGGTGCTTGCCCCAAGCTAAATGTGGCAATTTTTCTTCCTCCCCTCTTTCTAAATGCAAGATGACAGCTAGAAGAACCAGAGACACTTAGAAAAAATAATACATATTAGAAATATTGCCCTCCCTCCCGCATCCACAGCTCCCTCCCAACCTCTACTCACGTGACCAGGGCACCCACTCTGTGCTGCGGTGACACACAGCACATGACCAACTCACTGGTGCAGAGCTGAGGGTCCTCACCTGGGACCAGCAGGACTACACGGAGGGTGCATTATCTGCAGAACTACCTAGCAATGATCTTCCTTTAAATACCCCCCTCCCCTCCCCCCCCTCACCCCCCCCCCACCCCCCCCCCCCCCCCCCCCCCGCCATCCCCACCCCCACACCACCCACCCGACCCCGCCCCACGGCCCCAGAGGCCCACCCCCCAC
>JANHFX010027192.1:32537-87497 GCA_027560015.1 Chloroceryle amazona
CCCCAATCCAGGCCCCCAATCCAGAACCACAACCCAGGCCCCCAACCCAGGCCCCCAACCCAGAACCCCAACCCAGGACCCCAACCCAGGACCCCAACCCAGGACCCCCACCCCGGACCCCCACCCAAGCCCCCCCCCCCGAACCCCCAGCCCTGAGGGGAACACCTCAGCCAAATCACAATCACAGGCACCAGTCCTACAACACCAGGCAGGCAAACATCTCCCTCAGCCCTGCCTGCTCCGTTTGCCAGAAAAATCCCAGAACATCCCCGGCTGTTTCTCCACAGAAAACAGCTCCCTGACAAATTCAACCAGACACTCACCTTCTTCAGTAGGCAAACTGCACACTGGCCAACCTGCTGCCCAGTCGCCCAGCACCAGCCAGTCCCCAACACCTGCCCCCAGTCTGGGGAATGGGGAGCACCTGTCCTGGGTTAGTGCCCACACCTGGGCTGGGCTGACACCGGCCCTCCAGCTCCCATTTCATTAACCCCAGAAAGCTCCCTTTCATTAACCAGTCCCTAATTCCTCGGTCCTGCTCCTTGTTCTTTACTCCTAACTGTTGCTCGGGATGATTTTGCAGTGACCAGAGCCCACCTGAGGGACGTGGTCAGGCCACTCGCTGGCTCTCGATGCGCTGAGCAGAGCGGAGCGTGACCCGGACAAGTGGCACAGCACAGAAAGGAGACCCTCTCGCTCAGCCCAGCTTACAGGGTATTGTCTGTGCCTTCAACTTGCTCACAGTACAGGACAGTGTTTTCAAAGGACAGCAAGTCTCTTGGGGAAAAGGCTCTTTGTTGCTCTGGGCTTACACACCACCCAACTTGCTCACAGTAACCTTGTCATCTACAGAACAGGCAACAAACTCACGGGCTCAGGGCTCCAGTGGGCAGAGCCAAGGAACGATCCTTCCCTCAGAAGGAATCACAGAATGATTTTGGTTGGAGGACACCTTGAAGATCATCAAGTCCAACTGTTCCCCCAGCACTTCCAGGTCACCACTAACCCGTGTCCCTCAGCACCACAGCTCCATGGCTTGGAAACCCCTCCAGGCATCACAGGGACTCCACCAGTTCCTTGGGCAGCCTGGGCCAGCCCTTGACAATCCCTGTGGGAAGAAACTGCTCCTCAGGTCCAACCTAAACCTCCCCTGGGGCAACTTGAGGCCATTTCTTCTTGTCCTGTTCCTTGCCCTAGACCTGCTGGCCACATTATTCCTGACAGAAGCCAGAATGCTGTTGGCCTTTACAACAGGCAAAAGAATATCCAGCTTGCAGGACCGTGAGGTAAGACCCAGGACACGCACTCAGAGATACCAACACACATGCAGTAAAGCCCAAAACCCACCTGCTCGGTCTGGCACAGTGACTAATGCAGTGGAAGGCAGGGACCTAGGTTCACTGGGAGGGCAACCAAAACAGGAGCGACAGCATCAGTGCTTCAGCCCTCCTGGGCAAAAGCACAATGCTCGCACGACCTCGGTGGGAAGGAGCCCACGGTTAAGGGGACTGGAGGGGACCAGTCCTTCCCATGTCGAGGTTCCCCCATCTGTGTGCTGAAGCCAGGTGCTCACCTGCAGCCCCAGCAGGGCAGCATCACACTCTGCTCTTCCTTTGTCTGGTCCCTGAGCCGCTGCTGGGTGCCGGTTAATGCAGGCATGCCCCCACCCATGCACTGACACATGCACACACAATCAGATTAAAGGTCTGATCCCTTCCAGTAGCATAATATTATATTTTAAAAACCGGATTAGAGAGAAGGGGGCTTGAGCAAGATACAGATCTCCTGAAAGGTCAAGGAGGAGACAAATAGCCTTCTGTAGGGCTGCAGGTTGCCATGGCAACATTCAGTTTGCATGGGGTTGGGTAATTAATGGTTTGGGGACCCACAGTAACACAGGTGTGTTTCCGAGCATCAGGGGAACCTGTTCCAGGGCACTTCCATCTCACACCAGCAAGTTTTGTTCTCGGAGTAAAACGAAGGGTACAGAACTGAGTACTTGCTGCCAGGGATTTCAGAAGGCATGTGGCTGGTGAGCCACATCCAGATTTCCTTTCAAACTGGTGTTACTGACAGCCTCATAAGACCTTTCTTCTGATACCTGGCTCGGGATGATCAAAGCTCTGATCACAAGACATGTTTTCAGGTATTTCTGCTGGTTTGGTGGGCAAAGTTTTAGAAAAGAACTTGCAGCACTACAAGAGTCTCAACTTCAAATGCAATACACATTTAACCTCAATCCAGAAGGCTAAAATTCACCCTGTCCTCTCTCTGAACAGCGAATCTAACATGTCCAGTAAAGATAAACTCCAGTTGTTGCTTTCAGTTACAGATGATGTGCTGTTTGTTGCTCATTCTCTCTCTGAATCCATCGTCCTGGTTTCCTGACATCTCACTCAGCAGCTATGGGGAGGAGTAAAATGTTAAAAAAAGATGAGGAGTTGCTTGTGTGGCAAAGCTTGTGATGGCTGCTGCTGAAGGAGCGAGATCCCACCTTCGCAGAGATGTTCCTCCTCCTAAGAAATACGGGAAAGGCAGCAGCTACCCAAGACTGCAGACCTCCCTCAAGGCCAGCTCTGCAGTTTTGGAACAGCCTCAAGTGGCACAAACCTTGTAAATGAACCGGGCCTCAAACGGGAGACCCTGTAAGGAGGAGTAAAGCTGACAGTGGTGATGTGTAAGTGCCTGTTCCCACCAAACACACCATAGATCTAGCCTGCCTTTTCCTTGCCCATTTATCCACCAAAAAGAGCGTCCTAGGCTTTTGCAAGCTGCCTTCCATCCCGCAGAATTCCCACTCTGCCACTAGGCTCTGTCTTGCTACCAAAAGCAACAGTCAGGGAAGTGGCTGGATATTATTATGGCTTGGGCAATTTTCAAGTCCTAATGAGGAGGGAAGCACTGGAGCACCAGCTCCATTTACCAGGAATGCAGGGAAGCGTGACAGGTTTTTGCCTAAGCCACAGGCAACTGTACCACAACTCGGCCATGCATGCTGCAAGCAGCAACCACGAAGCTTTAAGGCCAAGCCCAAATGGTTCTTTACCACGGAATGAAAGCTGAACTGCAATAAAATGCCCCCCTGACCTTGGTAGGCATTCCTGAAAACACTGTACCCTTGACCTGTTACGCTGGCAACCAAAGAAAACTGCAGGGGGGCACAGTGGCAGAGGAGGTGGTGCATGCCACAGGCTCCGTGCCAGGTCTGGGAAAGGACAAAAAATAGTCTTTACCTAAAACCTCGCACCCAAACCCAGTGAACACTGGTGCAGGACTCTGGGAGTCTAGTCAGGACAACATGAGTAACTGTGCAGCTCAGAGCTGATAGTCTAAAATTCCCTGTGACATCCCAGTGCTCTGACATAAGGAGCCTGCTCTGCAAAGCAGCAGTGAGATGTGCTAATAACTAATGGCTGCAAAAAGTACCACTGAAGATTAAAAAAAACCCATTGCTAATGTTCTCTGCAAATGTTTTGATTGCTGCACTGTCTATGTTTAATGGAACTAACTGGTCCTCTGTCTCCCCCAAAGCTGGTTGTTCTGATGAGACTTTCTGTAATGGCAATATAATGGTCCACCAGTGGTCATTTGATAGCCGCAGTGGTTACAGGAAAAGGCACTCCAGGGGAGAGACAGCCACATCAACAACTGGTGGAACCCTCACCAGACAGAAGGTGTCTCTTTGGGACAAGATGCCATAGCCATCCATTGACTCATCCGTGGAGACCGCAGAGAAGCACCTGCAGGACAACAGCCAAGCCAGCAGTTCTGTCATTTCTGGCACACGTTGCATGAGCAACGTCATCCCGTCCAGCTAAGGAGCCACAACCTGTGCTCAAGGAAGGAGAAGTCCATCAGGAGGTCTGCCACTGAACTGTCAGATTTGCTAACTGCAGCCATCCCTTGGGATGTATAAATGAATTAGGAGCAAGCCCTTTCAGGGAGGCTGTGGTAACCAGACACGCAGCAATCCTCTGGGACTGACTTCTGGGAATGATAACCTTCTTTTGAGCAACACCTGCACCATAAGCCTCTGGCTGGCAGTGTCTGAAGCCAGCAGCTATTGCTCCAAGACCCCTTCTGGTCCTGTCTTGTCCCCTGGTCCTCATGTTGACCAGCATTTGGACCATCACTCCAGCCACACTGCCTCAATCTCAAATGGCCCCAGAAACTCGTCCCACACATCTACTGAGAGCCATCTTCTTCTCTGGTTCTGGAGCCAGCCCTGCCAGCACGTTCAGCAGGCAGTGATTTACAGAGGAGAGGAGAGGAGATGAAACAAGTGCAGCAGACACCTCAGTCTCTTGGCCCCTTGAGTGAGGGTAAGCAGAGAGGTGCTGGCAAACACCTGGGCTGCCCTGCCCCTGTAGGACACCTGAGTGGAGACCCATCATCCTTGACATCCTCGGGAGGTGGCGACTTCCAGCGGTTGCCAGATTCAGACTGGGAGCAATGCCTTTTAAATGTGTTTCATTTACAGACATTAGCAGCAACTGCATCTTTAACAAGGAGAAGGACGAGGAGACTAATGGATGGAGACAATTAACCAAAATATAAATCAGTGTCAGAGTCTCTGCATCGAGCAGAGGCAGCCAGGCGCCCGCAGGGTCTGGTGATTCTCGCAACACGCTGCTCAAAGTGACTGCAAAGAGTGATTGCAAAGAGGAGGAGGGAGAGGGGAAGGAGAAAATTTGGTCAAAATAATTTTCAGTAGTAGCTGCCTCCCTTGTTTGCTGCAGCTCTCTTCACAATAAGGAGGCAATAGTAACAACAACCTCACTACAAATGCCACGTCCCTTCCTCCTCACGGGGTGAGGCAGAACGAGCCCCGTGTGCCTCTGAGATTCTCCATCCTGCTGGCAGACGGGCTTTGCTCTGCCCACGCTCTGAGCTGCAAGATCACATAAAATAACCTCTGAGTGCTCGGTATCAGGCATAAAAAAGTGCAGGTCACTGTGCAGAGGAGGCATTTCACCCGTGGTGCAGCACCACTCAGCACTACCCAAAAAAGGCTGCTCCAGTGGCTAGGGTATTTCACATCAATTTGAAAGTCAAGCTGTCATTTTTCTGCTCCAATTTCTGGACCAGATTTTACTGGTATGTCAGTTAATCGCCTTGTGCTGCATGCACAGGGGCACCGTGAGTGGGAGGCATCAGGCACCAAGAGGTAACCTGGTACTTCAGCAACAGGAGTTCCACATATATCTGAGAAAAGAGGGAGTGATATTCTCAGTAGATGTAAAATACATAGATCCAGAAGCTGCAAGACAGTTAGCTAAGGAAATGGTGAATGCATCTAGCACTGGACCAGACTGGCTAAGTCTTCTCCTAATAATCAAATCAAAGGCAAACTGGGAAAACCCAGTCAGAAATGTACGACTGTCCTTGAAGGGATGCAAAGTAGGAGTTTGATGCCAGGTTTGGAAAAGAAGAGAGACTCAGAAAAGTAGCACAGGAAGAAATAAAACTGAAAAATATTTCTTTTTAAATATGTTTCACCGGTTCTCCCTCCCCTTAACAATCACACGGTAAGTGCAGAGATTATATTAAATTTTACTGATCAATACAGTTGCCATAAAACTGTCCTGACCCTCTGCCCCTCCCTACAATAAAGAAAAAAAAATCCAATATGCAAAAGGAGGAATGTCAGGGCTTGCAGGGGGAAAGACGCAAGGACATTGATCGAGGCAGGGCAAGTGGAGCTCAGGGCAGGTGTGTGCCCATGCATCCTGCACACCAACCCTCCTCTGTCCCTCGGAAACACACAGGGGGGTTTATTCTCCTTCCTCAGTCCCAGCCTGACCAGACACAAGTCCAGTTCAAGAGTATATTGAATGGTAGCCCTGGCTCGGGTAAGAGGTTCACAGACTCTGGTTTACTCTGCAGTGACTTCCCTCTACATGCCGTATGCACCCATTCTAGCCAGGCCACATCCCCTGCCTGGCCAGGAATGATGAAGGCTTTGCAGCTCTGAGGAGATGACAGTATTGCCAGAACCTGCAGAAACACAAGTGATTTTTTTCTTCTCTGTCGACCTCCTCTCCCCTTTCCTCAGCATCTCCCCAAAAGACAAGTTCCCGGTGTTAAGGATGAGACCAGTGTCACAGCCAGTGGTGTTAGAGTCATTTAGCACAAGCAGACAGTGTCAGTGTGTCGCTCAGGGCTACCCAAACTGGAGCACACACCCAGGGACAGGACAAGCATGTAAATCACTCAGTGACTGTGTGAAGGGAATAATGAGCTTTTTATGGAAGCCATTAAAAGGAAAACCCAGATTGGTCTATAAATACTGTTGCATCATTACAGCTCTGAGAAACAACCTTATGTAACAGCACAACTATGTAATGTCAGGACTGGTGTAAAACAACCACTCAAAGGCCCTCATGTTTTTTAGTGAGCATTTCTTTCTAACCCCAAGCAAACCAAACAACCAATTTCCAAAGAAACACACGCACTCCAGCCCAGCCCTTGAGAAAAATCCACCTTCTGTCTCCCTACTCCGTGCAGGTAAATGTGGGGATCGTTACAAGGAGGCAGAAAGACAGAGCTGGTCTGGGGATCGCTGGCCATTGTGCTGCCACAAGAGAAATACCCGACCGCAGCTCCCACATAAAATGCCACCACTATCACTCCTTTTCCCTCAGCCTGCAATGTCCAGCATCTGTGGGCCATTTAATCAGAGATTCATTGATTTCAAGCCCCAGAAGGGACTGGTATATCTACCTTGCCTGACCTCCTGCACAGAACCTGTCAGAAAATCACCCTATCATACTCCCAGTTAATCGTGGCAGCTCAGAGCGAAAAAAATGTGTGACCTGTGTCTCTGTCCACAAGGAAGCAAAGAGACACCCTCCATCTCAGAACCTCGACCGCACCGAATCGAGTGCTCTGGGTGTAAAATAATCGATTTATTTCCAAGAGCTGATGAATCCGCTCAGCTTCTTCCTTACTAGTATGGAAACCTTCCTACCCAGGCAAAAAAAAAAGCACATTTGACAAGTTGACTGCTCTGACCCGCTGCTACAGGCACAGCACCCAATCAGGGCAGGATTAACCATCTTCCAGTCCAGCAGAGCTGAGAGTCATCTTGGGATAAGAAACTCTGCAAAATAACTTTCTCCTCAGCATGTCTCGCTTTGCCCTGACATGGCCTTTGAGTGCCAGAGGTCCTTGAGCAGACAGGCAAGGTCACTGCCTCTGACACTTTCAGGCAGTAAAACTGGGGTCACTGAGTCAGCAGAAAGAGAGGAGGGATGTGGATCAGGGAAAGCTCACGGCTCAGACTGATCAAGGGCTCCTCCCCTCCTCCCTCACTCCTGCTTATCACCTTGCACACAGCTCCAAACATCCAGCAACATCTCTCTAATCACACAGCGCACAGCCAATACCTTTCCTCTCAGGTCGGCGGTGGACAGAACAGCCAGAGCAGGATAAGACCTAAAGCTGGGCACAGGAGGATTTGGGTCAAGGATTTGAAGGCTTTGGTCAGGTGACTAATAAAGAAGTGGATGGAGCCGGGGGTGCACGGGGGAGAGGCAGAGTTTGTTTCCCTATTAAACAATAGGCAGCGTGACCCGCTGACAGGCTGTGTCACTTTTCCATCAGAGACAGGCAGATAAGCCCCAGGCAAAGAAGCTGGATGCAAGGGAGCGTATATACGTGCAGCTCCGAGGAGCAGAGGGGCTGCCTCCTTCCTCCAGACCTCTCTGTGCCTTACTGCCCCTCCCCACCCCTCTCCCCACGCTCCAGGTGGCAGCCGAGCAGCCTCAGCAACTCTGCCCTGCCACTTTGTCAACTGCAGTGTGGCAAACTGGTGGGAAACCAGCTACCTTGTGATGCACTTGCTGGCTCCCTCTCCTTATTTTCCTGAGCTCATCTCTATTTGCTGCTAAAGCCTTAGACCCCGCAACTACCTGGCGACCGCCTTTTGTAGCCAGCTATGTGTTCAACAGCACTTTCATAAAGATCTTGTGCTATTTTCCTCTCCTACAGACATGGAACCCAGTACCCCCAGCTGGCAAGAAGCCTGAAGGTTAGTTACAGACTCTTTTCTCCCACCTGCCATTTTTTTTCTTAGTGCAGATGTGCATCTGAGTACACACATGACCACTCCCTTGAAAACATCTTTGACTTCTGCCTTCTATGCACACATTTTTTGGGCAGCAACCCAACACAAATTCACCCGAGTTCAGAAGGATTTTCCATAATGGTCCATCTTCATCGGCTCATCTGCCACAGTCTCTGCAAGTGTCTGTACAGTTTTCCTCTGAACATCCATCAAGCCCATGCTATTGATCACCTCCTCCCCGAGCACAGGCTGCAGCTCACCTTGACCACTAATAAAGTTTCACTAAGAGAATAACGAAGGCAACCATGGCAAGCAGAAATACAGCTGGAGGGTGGCGTGGCACATACTTGTGACACCCCCTTACTGCGAGTACCTGAAACTGTCTCTGTTCTGCCCTTCCCCTGCCTCCTCACCATACAGACCTTGTGAGTCCACCTCCAGTACTCCCTGCTTCATGGAGTCCCACAACTCATACTGGATCCCTCCCTCATCCTAGAGGTTCAGTGTCTTTTTGTTTTCCTTTCCATCATTTCCCAGGGGCTTAGGGTGTTCCCACGCAAATCTATAAACCCTTCCTTCAGTGCCCCAGAGTGTCGTTAACCCCAGCGTAATCCTCCCTGCTTACCCTAAACTCCCAGCTCTCCCATGCTGGATCTCTAAACTCATCTCTCAAAAAACACTTCTCAAACTCTGTTCCTTGTCAGAATCCAAGACACACCCAGCTTCACCCTCTTAAGCCAAGCAGCTGCTCCTGCTGAACTCATGCAAGCGCAGGGAAAGGCCAAACAACTCCTCTGCCTGCAGCACCAGGCAGCCCGGAGGTCCTGATTTTTCTCCTGACAGACTTTTTGGCATGTCTGACTTGCACCACAATCAATAGGCTTGTCCTGCTGACATGTAGAGCGTTCCCTGAAGTTTTGGACTCGTCTAGATGCTATGTTCCAATGTTCCTCAGTAACAGATAAATAGAAAAGTTTTGCTCAGCCAATAAAAAGAATGTGTCACTGACATGCAGCTGGTGTGCCTAATGGGTGGGAGATCTCTTTAAATACCCAAATTCTCCTCATTTTCTCAATTCATTAAGCTGCCTGCTTTGAACTGATGAAATATTAAAATGCTCAGATGACTGATTTTAAATGGGTGATAGGATATGTTGAGACAATGAACAGTGGGAACCGAGGATCTACAGGAATCACTCACAAATCTAATGCATTAAGGACAAGACTTACGTTTGAATCCTTTCCATCTCACAGGAGGGTGTGAAGAGGGAGGTCAGAAAACCTCCTGTTCCAGAAACACACCCTTGAAATTTTGATCCAACCTACAACCGAAAAGCAGGAGGAAAATATTCTCTTTTCGCTCATTCTGCGCAGCTGAATTACACCAACCCAAGCTTTTATGTACCTCAACAATATACCAAGGTCTTAAGATGCCTTCACGTGCTTGGTTTGTCCAGAATCTCAAAGACCTGTTATACTCTCCCTCCCATGACAACACGTGGGGGAAAAATATAAAGATAAGTACTCTTGAATAAACATTCTCTTTTTTTTTTTTCTCGCAGGTAATGAAACTCTTTTCTTACACACCTTATTTTAAAGATAATTGTGTTCTTCTAGCTTTCAAATGAAGGGTAAACCTAGTTTATCAGCTACCTACTCACCTTTGCCACGTCTCTCACTCTCCGCTAGTACGGAAATGGTCTCCTTTCCCTAACTCATCCCTAAAGCCAAATGAATCTTCCTCAGGAATGAACATAAGAGCAAAAAGTACTGCTAATGAAATAATGGAATAATTATTCCAGATTAAATAACACTTCTCAGTAAATTAATAGGTCCTCATTTTCTCCTCCCCATTCATCCATTCTGCCCTATAAATATCTCTGCTCCAGAATCTGCACAATCAAGGCCATAGCGAAGGTCTTATCCCTCCAGGAAAGGGAGAAGCAATGGCAACTTGAGGAGCTCTGCTCTACATGACTCCTCTAAAATCCCCAGCCTAATTCACCCGCTCACATGGGCCTCAGGGAACGTCCTGCCAGCAGCCTCTGGAGTCCAGGAACGCATGCAGCTTCTAGAACTAAATTCATCAGTGCCCTCCAGCAAGATGGTGTCAGGAATGACTTTTTTTGCTCCTGCCAGTATCAACATTTTGAGGGTTTAGATCCACAAGTAAAAGGGAACCATACACTCTATAGCATAGAGCCAGGAGTCTGTCCTGTTGTCATGCAGTCTTGCTAATGTCTATCAGCTATGTGGATTTGATGTGGGTTTACTTCACTCCTCTTCCTGCAGTTAAACAAAAGAACACATTCATTTACTTGTTGGGTAACTATTGTCTAAAATCAAACAGGTATGTCACTGTTTAATGAACAAACTGAGCTCACCCATCTGGAAAGTCTTTTCCTTCCAGCATATTGTCTCTACATGGCCATGCCTTGACTGCCAGCAACAGTGGCATTAGCCAAGAGCTTCCTTGTACTCGTTGGCTTCGCCTTCAGGAAGCACGTTCTGGTTCTCAGCTTGAAGAGTTACAAAGGTGAGAGCTCTTTGTATATTCCGCTAAAATGAGGATTAAACATTTCCTTCATCAGTCTACATCCCAGAGCTACAGCAGAAATAATCTGGAAAGGCCAAATTCAGTCCCATGGTAAATAACTGTCCTTCCCATACCAACCCAGAAGTCATGGATAATACATTCTGTGGTATTTTTAAATGCTTTCTATAGCATACAGTCAAGAGACAGCTTCACAGTTGTCCTCCAAAGTCATTATGAGTTATGGAGACAGCTCTGCATGTCTACATACAGTTGGTACCTCATCAGTCTTGTTTCGTTGAGCTCACTATCTGCTTTTTCAGCTGGGGCTACTGCTTCTGCCCTGCTGTCCACGGTGTCGTGGCAGAAATCAGTGACTGACACGGAAGGGTGAAGGCAGGTCCCCATTTGAAGGCACTCTCGTTCCTCTGCCACTGATTTTTCTGCTGTAACTTAAAAGCGCTTATCTGATAAATACCACCTCTTTTAGCAGCAGATGCTCAAGACTACGGGGATTTAAGGGGTCACATCTAGCTTCCAGCCGCTAAAAACTTCTTGTGACCTTTTAGTACCTCCTTCAGGTCTCCTAGATTACAAGGGAAAAGCTTACCAGGAAAAATAAATAAAAAGACAGCCAAGAAGCCAGCCTATATCAATCCTTAAAGGGCAGAGCAGCAGGATGCTCTAGCACTTGATAACGTCACCTGCATCACACAGCAATAGTCTGCTGAGTCAGGAGCAGCCCTGACATGGTCAGAACCATCTACTTTTCAATTCTCCGCTGTTTTCTTTTTGTCTCCTTCTGTATCTTTCCAAAGGAATGAGCTAAGTTAGTGTATTTCCCTTTACTTAGCTTCTCCTGTCCCATTTCCCATGTATTTTTCATCTGCTTCTTCCACTTGGCCTGATTTCTTTAATATCCTCTTCCTTCTTGACTAGACTTGTTTCATTTCTCCTTACATACAGCGCTCTAAGAAGTGTGCAGCTGTACCACATGGACCAAACATGTACAGGTAACAACCCAGCTAAGCACTGCTGTTTCAACTCAGCTCTGGCTGGCTAAGGGCTTCTGCCAGGGTTAAATCAACATGGAAAGGCCCACTCAGTATGTTATAGTCAGATTTAAACACACACGGATACGCAGGCTCTTGGCCAAATGTCTGTCTGTCTGACTTATATTCTGATAAGGTTCATGCCCATCCAGAAAGACTGGTTACACACCATTGTAATCTTTGTTTAAACTGCAGTTGTTAAATGCATTTTATTTGTTCTGGGCAAATGATGCCTTTGTTATGCTTCCATCTCCTTCTGCAGCCTCTATGTGGCATATCCCTGGATAAAGTTATCCCCTGGCAGGCCCAGTAAGCTTGGAGTGTCCCCTCAAGAGGCTTTTTGTTCCTACGGCAGTGAAGAGACTCCTGCATGCTCCCACCTCTTTCCTTTGTCGCTGTTTTATGCCTGCACCAGCGCAGGGCTTTCAGAAACGCTGCCTCAGATGTTCTTTCAGAGTTTGTTGACCATGCAGACAGAAGTTAAAATATGTGGCTGAAGGTCGAGATGCCTGGCTCAATTCTCGGCTGCACTCCTTGCCTTTGTATGCAGCTCTAACCAAATTACAAACCACCTCCCTGCCTTCCAGTCAGGCCAACAGTAAATAACTCTCGACTTCCTTGGAAACAGGGATGGCTTAATTGCACTGACACTGTCTTCAAATTCTCAGGTGGCCAAAATGTTTATTCCACCCTGAGCTGCATCACTGCACGGTATTAACATGCATGGCCTCTTATCTATTTCTCACTCACCTCCCTGCAGCTCCCTCAAGGTATCAAGTGGCAACAAATGGAAGGAAAATCCTTTTCCTCCCTGGAACTCTTTTTTATTCCACAATTTATTTTCATGAGATGCCTCAACCTCAGAAAGGTAATCCTGCCTGTGGTGCTGAGCAACTGTGACTCACGCTGGAATCAATGGGAGCAAAGAGTAGGCAGCTTGTGGCAGAGACCAGACTTTAACCTTGTGTTTACTATTTCAAAATCTGACAGGCTTGTCTTGAAATAAAAGGAGAAGTGCATCATTTACCAAGCAACTTTAGCACATTTCAGCAAATTATTCCAGGAACAGTATGTCCATGCAAGGGAATTCTGTCTTAAAAAAGCCATTTTAAAGGAAATCTAGCTGTAAACGAAAACTCAAATCTGTATTAACTTCAAAGCTTAAAAGGGAAGGGAGCAAAGCACCTGGCAGGACAAGGAGTGATCCTAATCTCCCCTCTCGGGACAATTCCTTCGTCTGGAGCTTTTGGTTCTTTGTGTATAGAATGATTTGTACCCAATTAAGTGTCTTTTGCTAAATCCAATGAATCTCAGTATCCTCTGACAACTTGAAAGGAAGATCAAAGACAAACTTATGACAAAGAGGTGGGTAAATAAAGATGGCAGTTGTCGGACGGGCAGCACGGTGACTGTGTTCATATGGGTGTGATGCTTGGTAACCATTTCCTGGCGTGGGTTTGGGGTGACCTGTGTAACTCCCATCTGCTGAGTTATGCAGGTCACTGAGAACAAAGGGCAGCTAAACCTCCGTGCCACCCCGTGATGTATTTCAGCCATGCCAGCTGTTTTGCAGAACTGTGTGGCAATTTAGGTCAGTTAAATACACTCAACCTTTTTCCATACTGACACATAACCACACAAATTACTTTCTCTAGCACACAACATAACACACGTTGCTTTCTTCAGAACTAGCTGGATGGGCAGGTTTTGGTAGTTGGAATAACCATTTAATCTGCAAAAGCAAAACCTATGTGGCCAGGCAGAACTACCAATGTTTCTGCCAGGAGAGAGCTAAACTGAAGGGAACAGTTAAGCTGAGGAAGCCCAAGAAGTTGACTTTTTTTGACGCAAAAAACAGCCCGTTATTATAGCCTGTGCATTTGAAGTTCTTTTTTTTTTTTCTTTAAGACAAGGATTCTAATTTCCAAAGGTGTTTGCACCTTTAGTTGTCATTGTGTAGATTCCTTGCTCACATGGCTATTAATTAAGGTTTGTGTCAGCACTTCCATTACAAACCTCTGTCTTTTAGGAGTTTATAACTCAGCCATAAAACTCTGCTCTAGGCTGAAATTTATCATGAAAGGGTCTGCCTGGAAGGAATCCATTCCTTTATATTTCAGAGTCCCAAAAGCTTATAGCAACAAATCAGAGGTTTTATTCTAAAGGCTGCCATACAAAAAAAACTTCACCTGTTTTTCACAGGAGTGGTGGGCGAGATGTGCCTTCTAGACTGGCTTCTAGATGCTCACTGATCAGGGAGGGGGTTTGTATTCTTAACATTGTAAATTTTAGGAATTATGGGGCTTTATGCTTCAGGGCAAAAGCCTGTGCTTACTTAAATACCTCTGCCCTCACCCGTTCCCTAATGGGAGCATGAATCAGTTCAGATTTTCCACCCTTCACTCCCCACTGGAAAACAAGCAGTACCTGCCAGGCTCAACTATTTCACTCTGATATGGTGATTCAGTATAGAAGAGAAATATCAAAATTCCATTTTTCCTTTTCTAGTGCAGAAGCAAATTTCTGCAGCTCTATTTTTAGAGGATTAGAAAGTTTATGACTACTAGCAACACTTAAATAAAATGCAGTGTGCTCAGGATATCAGCTGACCCAGAGGTCACAAAGGAATATTCATCTTTGTAACTGGATGTCTTCAATTTATGAATTTCCACCTTCTTAGGGTATCTGTTACTGCAGGAAACCAGAATTTAAAACCAACCTACTGGTTTGTCAATCTTCTCACAATCAGACAATTCTGTCATTTCTTCTATTTGTGCTTTGTAAAACACTTGTCATGTTTTCGATGCCAACTTTTTCCCAAGCAGACGTGTAAATACCCTTCCACTGCACTCCTGCAGCTGTACTTCAACCCATTCGTACTTCACCTTGCCAAGTGCAGAGTCCCACTGGCTCCAACCCTTCCAATTTCAACACTGCCGTCAGAGGCAGAAGCTTCTGCAGGACCAGAGTGTCTCAGTGGTGCCACATTATCTAAAGCATCTGTCATCCAACAGTTCCTGCCCTGTGCAGTCACGGGCCCACCTTCTAAGGTAGCACTGCTTCAAGTTGGCTGGACACAACACTCTGACTCTCAAGCAATTCAGGAGAATCAGTTTGCCCTTCCATGAGCCTTCTGCACAAAGAATCCCCTTCCCAAATGGGATACAGATTCCCATGTCTCTCACATCAGGAAATAGATCTGGGCCATCCAACCTTGCATTCCTCTAAAAAGGGACCACAGTAAACATATCAAAACCAATAATTGGCTTTCTTATAAGTCTAATCAATTCTCTCTTCCAACATAAAAGAAAATGCTTTCCCCCCACAGACAACTGCCCCCAAATTAAAAACAAAAGAAAGGAGACGTAGTAAGGAGAGAAAGAGGAAGAAAGGAGGAAGAAAAAACAAAACAGCACTGACAGAAACGTTCATTTACATCTAAGAGCATCCATACGCCAGTAACATATCATAAACTCTTAGCCTACCATACAAAGAGGGTGCCCCAAAATGGTACCTGCAAGAGGTCTCTCGGAAGGAGATGTTTAAATCCCAGTGGGTGTGTATCCTGTTAATAAACAAACAGAGAGGTCAATGGCACACGCTGAGCACTGCATCTCTTGCCACTTAAAAGATCTGCTCCATCATGACAGCCCACCCGTGATCCATTCCAAGTCCCTCTCCCTCACTCTCAACCACAACCACTGCCTCCTGGTGAGCTGTGGGTGCTGTCAAGAGCCACCCTGCACACACAGGGCAGACCAAGTGTCCCCAGCAGGACTCACTGCTGGAACCAGGAGACCTGCGGGTGTGCAGCGGGAAGAGAGCTTCTCCTGGCTGCGTGCAGCCTCTCTAACAGGCGTACGGACTGCAGATGTTGTCTCAACTAACAGGACACGTTCAGAGGAAACAGAAAGAGCTAAGCATTGACATTTTAGGAAGAAAACCCAAATATGTCTGTGCTGTGTTCCCTCCTCCGCACCCACCCCAGCTGTAAATAAATTATTAGCAATTTCCCACCTCGGAAATTAATTTCACATATTCTGTCACTCTGCCTGCTGACAAGCAGGAATAGCAATGAACAATATCCTAAATTAAGACAGAGCAGCCATGGGGGTTGGTTTTTGTTGGGTTTTTGTTTTTAATCCCCTTGCTACTCGACAGCGTCTACCCCAACCCAGAGGGCTAAGGCAGATGCTTGACCTTCTGTGGTCTGGTGTCTCCACTCGATATCAGGGAGCACTGATCTCCCCCGACACCCAGAGGAGGTCTGTGACCACCACTGTTTCTCTGTGTCAACATGATTGATGAGAACCACAGCCACCTGAGACCAAACTGGCAAGCAAGCCCGTATCCTTGCACAAACCCGCTCCCACGTCTCTCAGCATCTGCCAGTGCACATGCTGGTTCCTAGCTGCACGTATAAATCAGCTCCTGCAGATGTAGGTTCCCAAAAGCATTAAACAGAAGAGGCTTCAAATATCACAAGATATCACAAATATCAGAAGATATTTGCAGATGCAAATGCACTTTTATGTGCGTTTTGTGTCTCCTCACAGCACTCCTGCCTCTGTCCTCAACTAGACAAAGCAACACTGTGTAGCTGAAGACCATCTGATGGCAGAAGAAGCCTAATTTAAAACCTGCTGAAGTAAGAGAGTGCCTTTTCTCCAACTGGAATGTGCTTTAAATTGAGCCAGAAGACACTTAAGCATGACCAGTGAAGTCAATGGGACTTAACTCAGGTTTGAGTGTCTGTTTAAGTGCTTTCCTGAATGGGTGCCCCTGCTTCAGCCTAGTTCAGAAATCAAGCGAAAACAGCTCTCAGCACGGAAATAATTTCACATCCAAGACATGATGGTGCTGCAAGTTTTACTAATGTGATAGCAGACCTTTTGTGCTCTTCCTGCAGGACTGGGAGTCTGGCTGCTCTCTGAATAGTTCCATTAGAGGTGAGTAGTTCTCTAAGGGGACTGCTGGATTTTGGTAGATATTAACTTCCACTGGTAAAACTGTGCTCAAAACTGTATTTAGTAGTTCCACACATAACCAGGTTTTCCCATGCTTTTTGTTTCTCACACATGGAAGTTTAGAAAACCTATCCCAGCTTTCCATCCTCCCAATGTTTTATTTGCAAAGAGATATGGAATAGGTGCTTCCCAGCTACTGAGCTTATAGCAATAGCAGGTGTTCTTCAAAGCTAAAATTCAGACCACATTTAAAAACTTTCTGGAAAGGACAGGCCAAACTGAGGCACTGAGTAAAATTTCCATGAACTGAAGCTTGATTAAACTCTGGGACACATTTGGACTTTCCAGTTAAGCTGATCTGAATCCAGAGTTCAAAGCAAATTCAAGCCAGCCAAAGCCATGATGGCCCTAACAGGCCAGGAAGGGTCTGACCTGCTCACAAGAAGAGTGGAACTGGTGGAGGGTGGTAAGCCTGATCTCACACTGCTCCCCAGAATACAAGATTTCCTACATACACAAAACCTTCATAAATCCCCATTAATTCCAGCTCAGCACCTTGCACCGTGCAAATCAGATCCTGGCAGCTGCACAGTGGAAGTGGGGAGAGCTCCAAATAGTGCACCACGCTGAACTCTGGGGGACCAGCTGGAAATGGAACTGCAGGTCTGAAAAGGAACCTTGTGCTTCTACTGCTTCTCTGTCCATAAAACACTCTTCAGCATGCCCTCAAAAAAACCTGAAAGGGTTTGGCCCTGAGCTGTACGTGGATTAAATGCCATGTTTGTCTGATGGTGTGGACTGTTTATGGACCATAAACTCCATGTTGCCTTTCCTGATGGAAAAGTCCCAATTCAGAAAGCCTGTGGTTACAGTCCCCTGCTCCAGAGGCCAGTCTCTGAAGGCAACACGTGTTTCCTCCAAGCCGTGTGGGCCACAGTCCACTCTGGACCGCATCGTGCTCCCATTAGACTCCCAGGAGTGCTCCACGAGGTCCTCACAGAGCCTGTGTAGCTGGCAATGGAAGATGCAGAGCAGCAGAGCATCCTGCTGGGCCACACCAGTAACCGCTCCCGTCTCACCCTAACGCCCAGCTAAGTCCCTGCCTCTCCTTTCCAGAGATGCTCAGCTCTGGAGCTCACAACAGGCAGTTTATTGTTAACACCACCTGGCAGGTGAAACTACTGGGCTCATTCTGGACTCTCAAGCAGGGCTGCAACATTCCCTTGACTCCTGTAGCAACTACACCTTGTACAGAAGCTCCCATCCACCCTGGGAACTGTCGTCGCTTCCAGTTCTCTGACTCACGTCCTGGGATTGCACAACCTGAACTGTAACAGGAGGGTCCCCAGCCCAACCCAAATGCCAGGGAGCAGGTAGGCAGGTACCTCTCAGCCGAGGCACTGCCTAAGGGGGCACAAACAGAGGGTGAAATGTTCTGCTCAGGCAGCAAAGGGAATCGACATCAGAGCAGGACCTTGCCTGGGCTCCCGGCTCTCCACCTGGGGTTCTGTCTCTAAGTTACATTCTCAACCTCCCAGAAAATGTCACTTCCCATGGTTTGTTGCAGCAACTGACTTGGGCAGACTGCAGACAGTGATCCTGCGTGTCAGGTGAAGCTGTGGCTCATTATGAGACTTAGAAGAGCTCAACTTGGAACTATCAGAACACTGCATCAGAGTTAGAGTAAGTAGGGGGGAGGGAAAACCTCATGCCAAAGGAATAGCTCAGATCCATGTAGAGACAGAAACATCTATCTGCTGAGATGGATAATTAAACACCCATATTTAGACAAATGAATAGGTGAGAATGAAATTAAATTCTAATTATCTTTTTTTGGGGGGGAGGAGGAAGGGATAGGGAGCAGAACCAAGCACTCATTCCACATCTCTCTGCCGTTACCACCAATTAGATTTCCGAGGCTAACGTACGTCTTGCTTTAACGGGTTATTCATCCAATTGAAATCAAATTACTAATAATTTGCAAACTATCAGCTACACGAGCCTGTCCTTGGGTTGTATAAAGAGTGGTGAGCAGGAGCCAGTCCCAATTAGCAACAGAAAAGGTGGGGGGCATGGAATAAAAAACACAGCCAGGCAAGCAAAGGTTCTACAGCTGCTACCATCTCTCCCACCTCTTCACCCACCCAAGGTCTCAGATACAGTGTGATCAGTTAGAAAGTGTTCAATAAAAATGATCAGATGGACTCCACAGCAACAGGCAGGCTCCCTGCACAGCTCTGGCAGCGGGGAGGGCGGCCGGGGGCAGGGCGAGAGGGGGGGAATTAACAAACTGCTGCATCAGGCACCTCAGCAAGGAGGGACTCGAATGTCAGGGCCTGGGCTGTGCAAAGAATGAGATTGCTTATATATGAAAAAAATAACCATGAAAAATGAACAGGAAGGACTGAGGATATTCAAGGCATCTCTGGAGCCTCAACTGGGAGGAGAATCCAGCCCAGGAAAGAAAGTGAGAGAGCTGGCAAAATACTGGAGAGCAGCTGGGATAGTTTTTAATTTTTCGGTTCTTTCTTCCCTTCCCTGTCATTTTTTTTACCATCACAGTCCCTGCAAGCTTAGAACACCAGAGTGGCAACCATGGAGGAGACCAACAGTGTGCACCAGGCATCACCTCAACATCTTGTCACTCCAGGGGCAGTAACAACCTCATTCTGCAGCTGAGCTTCTGCACTGTGGCCAATTTGCTTTCTGCTGCTCCCTTTGGCTCGCTCCACCATCCCAGGTGCGTGCTGCAGTAACCAGCACACATGCCATGAAGTGTGGAGAACACCGGGCAGCATCCAGCTCCAGAAGCAGCTCATTACTGCCAGAAGGAGAACCCACCAGAGCCCCATCTCACACCCACAACAGTCCCTTTCTACTCCCATTTCATGGAAAGACCTTTGGATGGAGTTTGTCTGTACCTTTCAGTTTTCTAGGACAGGCAAGGCCACAGAGAAGAGATACTGACAAGGTTTCCCCCATCCTTTGGTTCAGAAAATTGCACCTGAAGGGACCGTGTCAGCAAAAGGGTGAACTGAGGACTTGTGTTCAACCAGCACAGCTCGACACCACTATGGTCCCTGGGAATTACACGTGCTCAGGCCTGAGGAACCAGCACTCAGGCACACGGGGAGACCTCTACGCTGCAGATCCCGCTGCCGCGGGTGAGCAGCTTGGGAAGATGTACTTGCAGCTGCCCTCAGGCAGGCTGCTTGGCTGGAAGGCCAGCTCTAGCTCCTCTCTCCTCCCTGCTCTTCACACATACCAGGGTCCCAGCTTCCACAGTCTCCCTGTACCCATGTCAAGCTGTGTTCAGGCAGCCAACGTTAACAAGCAGCTCGTGCAGGCAATGAACTCCCGCAGGAAACCTCGCACAGGGTGGCTCAGGGAATGGCCTTAGGATGGCAGCAAGACTGAGACTGGGACTTGGGGCACCTGGGTTATTCTCCACCTTGGAATGGATGTTGCAAGGGTCAGGTACAAGGAGATACAGAGAGCAGCCAAGAGCACTTGTGGGTCAAGATTTCATTTGCTTTCACTCACACACTTCACCTTTCCTTCTGCTCTCCTATCTCCTTCCTGGGCAAGAAGGGATTACTCACTGTTTATTTTTATCCTGCAGCATCCCTGAGAAGTCACCATTTTCTCTCTTTCTCCTCCCGCCATCCCTCAAATAGATGTCCTCATTAGGTCAATGACATGCTTCCTGGCACTCTGGACCAAGTCCAGCCTTTGCTTCCCAGAGGGATCTTTAATATATTTATTGAATACGGTGACTGTTATTAATTGGTGCATGGTTCAGAGAAAAAGGGGGAAGGAGGGAGGAAAGAGAAAGGAGAAGATAAAAGGTTACAGAGGAAGGAAGAAGGAACTGACAGAAAATAACCAGCAGAATCTGTGGGAGAGTCATAAAGCAGCAAAATATGTCTCCAGCCACAAGAGGGGTCCTGCCTCCCTCCTCGAGTCATGTCAATTAGAAGGAGGGCTGTCAAGACTAATCCAAGAGCCTGATGCAGGCCTGGAGCCCAGAGCTCTGCTCTGTCATGCCTCCAGTCTCTCTTCAGTTCTATAGTGCCTGGAAGAGCCTTGTCAGCTTAGCCCAGCTCCCAGACATGCTCTGGCTTTGGCAGCAGGTAAAAAGTGGTGGTGTGTTGTGTGGCACATCCATGGGGAATTTTTCTTAGGAAAAATTTCTTCCCTTCAAAGGCTGTCCAGGCGTGGCCCAGGCTGCCCAGGGAACTGGTGGAGTCCCCATCCCTGGAGGGGTTTCAAAGCCATGGAGCTGTGGAGCCGAGGGACAGGGGTGCCCTGGCAGTGCTGGGTTAATGGTTGGACTCGAGGATCTTCAAGGTCTTTTTCAACCAAAATGATTCTATGATTCTGCCGTGAAACTGAGCTCCACCACGAGCCGGGTTGTCACACAGCCCTCATCCCAGGGCAGCACCAGGTTGGGATTGTTTGGGAGCGTTGCAGGAAAGGGCCAAGCAAGAAGAGGAAGGCAAAGGCAGCGTGGTGCACATTGTACATCAGCTGAGAAGGCACTGGGACCTCATCGCTCTGAATTACAAGCGGGTACATGTGACACATATAATGGGGGATGCTTGGGTTTGATCTGCAATCAATTAGGGAGTCAAAGAGCAGCAGCCTTATGGGATGTAAGAAATAGCTTTCCACTTCGAAAGGCAGCAGTGGAAGGGCTGACAGCCTCCAGCCATTAAGGCTTAGTGGAGGTCAGTAATTTCATGATTAGAAAATGGACACTGAGTGAGGAAAATGCTGTCAGGCTGCTCTGCAAGGTGAGGGATGCTGGGGGACAGGGGAAAGCAACTTGCCCCTCTTTGGACTCTATCCATGGGTGAATTAGGGGGAAGGAGACAGTATTCCATCCTTCCTTGAGGAAGCACCTTCACTTCAAATGCTCTCCTAACACTAATGCCATGTCAGGTGCTAGACACCAGGGTCATGCTGCTGACACAGCCAGAGCAGGTTCAGGGTGACATAAAAGGAGGGAAAAGGACTTAAAAGCAGTTAGAGGTTCTTCAGAAATCTGCTTCTCATTGCAGACACCCTGCTACAGGACAAATTTTGTTACTTCTCCCCAAAATGGCTTTTATTTCAGAGCAATAAAGCAGGCAAGGAAGCCAGCCCGCTGTGTGCTCTCACTGTAAAAGCTGTTCCCAGTTTTACTCCCAATCCTCTTGTTTTTTAATAAAGAATTTCAAAGGCATTTTTGCTACTTGCATGTCTGCTTGCACCCATCCTGCTCAGTGCACATATTTAGGGATATCCCATAAGGGTTCCTTCAGAGACAGGTCAGATCAAACACTTGCACCATTTTTAAACGGGTGCTTAAGTATTACTGCCTCTTATTATTCATCATGCCATCACATTTTGCTGGGGACTTGGACAAAGCTGCGTGTGAGCAGCTCCTAACCTACCCTGGTAACTCTCAGATGCTATCATTACATTTCTCCTCTCTCCCTCCCCTCCCATACTAATGAAAAAAAGCCAGTCTTTAAAATAGAAATTAAATTCATACACCCACAAGACAATGCTGGGCTTCAATCCAACAGCATGTGAAGATCTTACTGTTGAAGCAGAACCTTGATCTCCGGCTATGCTGGCATTGCTGTGTTTGGAGGTTTTGGGGATAACATACTGGAGACCCTTAAAGGCAGTTTGAACCTCAGTGTGGAGAAGCCCACAGGCTGTTCCCGAGGTAACGCAGTTAGCAGTGTCACTCGGAACCTCCCAAGGCGTGTAAGGAAGTTTATGCTCCCCCAACTACTGTAGAGTCTCAGGCATCCTCTGCATTGCTTATTTTGTGTCTAGGATAAACCAGAGAGTGGTAACAAAAAAGCAGAGTCGTGTTAGTTCAGCTTGCTAGGGAGAGGCAGCTTCATTACCAGGCTGAGAGAAAGGAAAAAGGCTTCATGAAGCCCAAGTTTCTAACTGAAGTCTGTTCTACATTGTTCTTGTACCAGTTCAGCTATGCCAGGATTATTATGATTAAACCAACTGTGACATAGATGCATTGGTACAGAAATGCCCTATAGTGATATCATTCTTTTCCCTAAATAAGAAAAAAATATTTTCACAGGCAGAGAAGCATTCTCCCCAGGAGCCGGTACAAGTTAACCAAACCATCACAACTAAAGCAATGCAACCGTTGCATGTAGGCAATGTTGTAAAAGAGCAAGATTTTCAGGAACCCAAAATCTGATTGAAAGAAAAAGGATTTTCCTCTGCAGCGCCGTCCCAGTAATCTTTGGAGCTGAGTGCTTACAGTCTGGGTATCAAGCTACGGTATCAAGCTCAGCAGATGCCTCTGGTTATATGAGACAAGACTTTAAGCCCTCTGTCTTCCAGACAGGAGGCATAACACAAAGGCTACTTAGCACACCCTGCAAAGCAGGCTAAAGAGGACTCAAGGGGTCTCACTACAAGATGAAAACATTCACCTTTAAGCTTGGGTCACCTGGATTTCAAAGCAGATGAGCCAAGCTCACTTCACTGTGAGGTTTGGTCTCCTTAACTGAATTGCATATGTGCAAGGCAGCTAAGTGACACAGTTTTGCAAGGACTGTTATGATGCACTGAAATGCATGAATTTCAGTGGCAGTTACAGGTCTCTGCTCCTTTCTAGGACTGCAAGAACATCATGAGGGAGGTTTTCTCTGCCTCAGACCTCCTCCGAAGGCCACTGCCTAGGATCACGGAGGAAATCACAGCCAAAGGCTAGAGTGAGGGACTAACCAAGATACTAAGCTTCTGTTCTAATCCCTAGAGTCTTTACTTCTCCAGTGCCCAGACCTCAAAGTAGCGGAAAGATTTCCAACAATGGAAGGAAACAGTCAATAGAAAGGAAATTGGGAACGGGAGAAGAAAAGGCAGCGATGTGCCAAGCAGTGATGCGAGGGTGTACAGCAGCACAGTGTGCAGGTGCACACGAGGGCCATCCAGGGGTACGAGAGGAAAGCACAGGTTTGCTCGGGCCCTGACCTTGTTTTCCTACTATCACAGTTTAACCTATTTCTTCCTCTCAGTGGGAGACAATAAAACCTCAGCCCAATCCATCACCAATCGGGGAGGATACAACAGGTGAATTAAAAACAGAAAGCAGATGGGGCACTGTCTCTGCCGGGCCCCAGCTGTCATGTCTGCGAGCTGTCTAGTCTTTATGATGATGCTGCTGCTGTCTCTGGAGCCAGTCCCATCACACCTTCCAGCCCAGTCCCTGGGCTGCTAATGACACTGGGAACAGAGCCAGAGCCTCTCTCCAGCAAGACTGTGTGCAAGTGGGGTCAGGGTGCTTTCCATTCATTGCTCTTGAGCAGGTGGAAATGGCTGGTCCTCCCCCTCTTTGGGACAGGAGGGCTGGGGGACACATTTGCAAGGGACAAAATGCTTGGAAATGCCAAGTGATTTGAGCAGTAGACGTTCTCTGCCTGGGCACCAAGCACTGAATTACGTGTCCTTTTTCTCTGTTATTGCTGCGCTCATCGAGAGCGCTGCCTGGCCCCTGCTTGCCCCAGCTATTCCAGCTTCCCTGCCCCACGCGCTGTATCAGAGCTCACAGGAAAATGAAAAAGAGGAGAGCTGTAGAGAAGCCACGAGAGTCTAACCTGCCTGCTAAGAATCATGCATTCCTCTAAGGAATGGAGACAAAGCTCAAACAGGAGACCTTCAGATAAACTGAAAAGTACTGAAGAGCACAGAAATGGTAAGCTGGGGGACCACTGGATAGTAACTATTAGGTACTTGTTCTTCACTTCCTAATAAACAAGGTAAAGCAATTACAGTAATTAAAGATTTAAGATAAGAGCACTTTATATTTGGGGGGCCCAGCATATCAATGATAAAGTTATCATGTTGTTCTCCCTCCTAATGAGACAATCTAGCACTATAATTTTACAGAATTAAAAGCATAATTAAAGGGGGCAGGAAAAGAAGGGCAGTTTACCATCACTGATTAGGAGGGTTCCCCTCTCCTCTGTGGCTCCTGAGCACATGCACAGTGCGGATGCATTCCCCAAACACCTTTTTATTTCCAAGCGATAACCCTCGAACATGGCTGTTGGACAGCTGGAATGATAAAGCCAGGCTTTAATTACCAGCAGGTTTTATGAGAAGAGCTGGTTACTGTTTTGTCTCTCTACTTTCAAGCTCTCTCTGAATGTACCAACATCTGTTGGAAGGCAAGGCAGGGGGTGGGGGGAAATAGCTTATCTGCTCAGGAGCAAGAAACACATAAAACATAAGAAAAGCAATTACATGCCTTCGGTTTCCACTCCTCTGTTTTTATAGGGCTTGTCTTAGAATCAGAGTGATTTTATGCATCAAAAGAAGATGACAATCAAGATGAGTTGCAATGATATGCATGGGAGGCTGAGACACGCTGCCTGTAGGTACTTATTCTCCTGTAGTTACAAGTCTTCCAAACATCGTATTTTTTCAGAGGAATGAGAGAACACAAAACTTTGCAGCTGAATACCGTGGGCAGTGGGGCCATACACGAGAGCCCAAGTGACAGCTACCAGAATGTAACTCCAGACAATCCCTTCTCCTCTTCCCTTAACCCTGCAAGGCTCCAGGATTAACGTTCATGGTACTGAGAAAAACACGATGAAAACCTGTAAGTACTGAGGTAATCCCAGCACCCGAGCAACTCTGCTACTGCTACTCCATTACTTCTGCTTCTAGACTACAGATGCACTTGGGATCAGTGGGACACGGCCATGCTCTTCTGACACTCGTAATCTAGAACATGTAACACAACCACTGCTGCTGCCTCCTTCCCAAACCTTGTTCCCCACCATTAAATTACCCAGTTTCTACTACATCACAATCTGGGGACAACTGAAAGCAGAAGGCAGGAAGATGGACACATACTCCTCTGTGTATTTTCAGCCACAGCTATGTCAAAGACCCAGAGATAACCTGGTCATGCAATCTGTTGGTGTCACCAGGCACAAAGACAGAGAATGCTGGACAGAGGGTGAGATACAATTTATGGTCTGCAAATCCAGACGCCTTTAGGGCAAACACAAGGCCCATGGTGCAAGGCCCCGTTGAGCCCTACTTGCCCCAAACAGGAGTGAGGAGGGAGGAAAGAGGACCCAACTACTCCTTCTGAGCTATAATGTGACATTTGCACTTTAATTTCAGGCCCTGGAGATGACTCCATTGGGCGGTCTGGGCTCTGTTGTCCCTCAGAGGCTGGTCACCTGCTGCCCAGTTTTCTCTGTCTTTGCTTTTGCAATGCAGCACTTGCTGGCAGGAAAGTACCTTCTTTTCATGATACTGATATGGAGATCCTCCTCCTGCTTTACTTCAGGGTGTTGACCATTGCTCTTATCACTCTCTTCACTGTCGTCACTGTGTGAGAAAATTGAGGTCAGCTCTTTCTTCGGGATCCTGGTTGGAGGTAAGGGGATTGTCCTCTTCTCTGCCAGGCGACCCCGATTCTGGCACAGGATGGAGTTGGAATGCAAAAGGACAGGAGGAAAAGAGAAGAAAACAAGAATTAGACAACCCAGAACCAAGCAGCTCCTCTCAACTAGGTGCCCTGTGAAGGTAAGGCTGTTAGTCACTGCAAGTTTGAGCCTGGCATGTTGGGTGGGCACAGGCTGTGCTCACTCTGCAAAAGACTTTTCAGCAGAGCCATATCAGTACCTAGTCCTTCCACTTCCAATATTCAAGTCATGCACTTCCAGCCTCTCCCCACCTCTTCACTCCTAGCTTGTGTCTCATCCACCCCAACAGGCAAGGAAGATGGCAGCAGAATTAGGCACCAGTCTCTCTCTCCAGAATACTTCCCACCAAATGTTGTACACTAACACAGCAGAACAGGATAAATTAACCCTTTGCCAGGGAAGACGTGATCCTGATAATCCACACCACTTTTGACTGCAAAGGGAAACCCGCCTACGCCGGCCAGCAGCAGGTTTGTCTCTCACACCAGCGAGCAGTCCCCATCAATTTCAGCGTGATTTACTGAGGCTACTCTTCCCTGCTCCTTTGCATGTCCAGATGAATCTAGCAGGTCTTGCCTCGTGCAGCCTTCCCCTAGGTGGTCCCAGCACCGTACTGCCCCCACCAAGTCACTTCTGACACGACACAAATTAACAGGAGGAAAACTCCCGGGAGGCAAAAGCTGCTTTTTCACCGCATACGTATTTGTGTACAGAACCCAGTACAACATGACCCCGGTCCCAACCTCCTACCCTCTGCAAGCAGTGAGAATTACTCTGTCTCTGCACCCTTTGTGCCTGATCCACAAGAAGATATGAGCCTTGTGCGTCCTAAGCTAGAGGGTGTCAGGGTTTTAGCTCGCACTGTGATAGAACATGTCTCTAGCACTTGGGGTGTTCAGCTCCATCTGTGACTGCCCAAGGCAGAGCCTTGGTACCAGCACTTACAGCAGAAGATGTACAGTGGAAATCCAAAGTCCTTGTCCCACAGAATTTTAAATTTTAGCAAAGAAAATAATGAAACTGGGAAGAGAATCACAGGGAGGGGAAGTGCAGCACAGTTTCACACCCATTCTTTGCACAGGTATGGCAGCATACCTCCTTCCACGGGACAAGTCATGGAAAAGAAACCTGTTTTTAGCAAGGACTGGAACAATAAGGAAGAAAGTTATGCGAAACGGGCCAAATAAGTTCAGAGCAACTTTTAAGTAGTAACAGTTTCTCTGAAATATCAACTCCAACTTTCCAAATAAACCTGGCAAAAGACAAACGTCCTGGGAAAGCCAGTCTGGCTCTCTGCAGGGGACAATGAGGGAAGACAGAGTGATAGAAGAGCCCATGTTTTGTTAATTAAACAAATTAAGAACTTTCCACAAACACAGACCAAAAACTTGTTTACCTCTGTCAAGAAATTCCAGTTGTGGTCATTAAAGGGAGCCCTAATCATTGTGATAATTAGCTAAACCCATCTGGAAGGCCTCAGCCCAAGGAGGCACATGAGCTTTCCCATTCTGATGCATGCCCAAGCCAAGAACACAGCTCTCTGTGAACAGCAGCCACCCAAGGGAGAGGAGAGCCAAACTGGCTTAAAAATGGGCAAATGCATGTATGGAAAGAAAAAGACACGTACTTCCTTCTCGAGAGAGATGTGGAGAAGAAAAATGCCCCTGTGGACAGCAACAAGGTGACTGACAGCAAACCTCTGACTATCCCAAGTACAAAACCCAGCTCAAGCTGCAACAGGCTTTGTGGGGAGTCCAAGTGGTTTCTCACTTCCTGGTCCCCGGAGGAACACACGATATAAAACTGTGCATTTCCCACCCTTAAATGCTTTTTGCATACTAGGAGCATTTCACCCCCTGCCCCCTTTCCTGCTCCAGTGCATGCAGAGAATGCGTGCAGAGCTTTCCCCCTGCCTAAAGCCATCTCAGGAACTCAACCTCACACTGTGTCTGAGGACAGCAGGGAAGAGAGGAAGGGAAAAGGGAGGGGAAGGAAAAGAAAAGCAAGGAGGGCAGGATTTCCACCAGATTTGTCTCACACTGAAGAGCTAGGACTTGATATCAGCTTGAGCTTTATCATGCCAAAGCTTGATGTATTTTTCTGAAGCTGCAATTTATCATCGCAATTAAAAAGGGAGGGTGTGCAAACTTCCACTTCAAAATAATTACAATTCACCCTCTGCTACGACTTCACAGGCTAAAGAGAACGGTGCTGATCAGATACTAAAAATCATTTTATGGCCATTATGGTACCTTTGAGCAGTTACCAGGTCTCAGTGACTGCCCAGGGACTCATCAGCCCTAACAAGAGCGAGAGCGCAGCAAACAGGGAGGCACTAAACGCAGAGAAACAGCCCACTGGCCCAGGGACACACATTCCCCTTTCCCCTGCTCCTCAAAATGCTTATTCTTTGCCCTTCTGTAAACTGTATCCTTACACCTAGAGCTGCAGCACTGAAAACACATCTCTATACCCACACACATACATACACCTATCTATGTAACACATACAATATGTACAGATACAGATGTGTATATCCACACCTCTACAGGTCTCACCCAACACACAGAGAGCTTCTTCCCTCAAAAGGCAAAGGAATGAGCATGAATGGCAAAGAGAAGCTGCATCTGCAGCAACCCCAGCTCACAGATGACCTGCGCTACCTCTGTCCTGACCAGGGGCCAGATGTGGATGAGAGCAGAACCAGGGCCCCAGTGGTCCCAGTGCCCTCATGAACACCTGCATTCCAGCGCTAGCAATGCCTTTTTTTTTTTTCAAGTTGTGTTTGCTTTGTATTTCTGCCATTAGGTTTGGGGCATTTTATTTATTTATTACGTTTCGCCATTCCCAGAAAATTAAAATAGACTAAGCCAATCAATTTTGCCTTTTATGTTCATCTATAGTCAGTTTTGAATCAATTGTGCTTTCTTAATCTGTTTAGAGGCATTCACCAGTAGATATACATTAGTTTTAAATTAAGCACAGAGGTAGCCAGAAGCCTGGTCCAGAACCTGCTACAATCAATTGTCTTTCCACTGACTAGAGAGGGCACTGGTCCAAGCTGCAAATAAAAACTCTCATTTGTGAGAAGTGCTCCATCCAAGGAATCACTCCTTTGCTAAAGTCCTCTGCCAGTTGTACAGGCAGCTCACGGGGCAGGAGCTGAGCAGTACACTGAGATACCTGCAGGTACTCAGGTTCAGTTATCCACTACTGCTCGGCGGGCAGGGGCAGGTGGTGAAGTCCACACTTAGCAGAGCAGTGTGATGTGCAAGAATACACCCAGAGACTGCAGTGGCATCGCTGCATATGGGGAGGGACATGAGGATTTATAGAGGTAAGCCTCCTAATCTCACCTTAGCAAAAGCCCGTACGTGTGCGACAGCGTCACTGCAGTGAGCTCATGCGTTAATGGGATGCTGAACCACGCATCCTGTAAGCAGGTTTGAATATTTTCAAAAGAGAACTGCCTCCCAGCGTGTGGATATTCAGTGGGATGTCTGATGCTTGGGAAAACAACCCCACCTTCTGCCAGCCAGCCGGGGATCTGGGGACTCCAGCTCACCCCCCCCTGTCAAGTAACTCCACGACAGACCTGAAGAGAAGGGGGAAGGTGAGCACTGCCAGCTGGCTTGCTGCATCCAGAAGGGCTGTTCTGGCCAATGGGTCAGAAGGAGCATTTTCTATCGCTGCAGAGCCAACAGCTGTCAGTACAGGTGCAGTAACCCCAGCAAAAAAGATGAGGTATATTTAGCAGTAAATATGCCTTACAGTTCAGTCCAGCAGGGCACGTTGCCTTCCCGCCAGCTCCCTGGCCCCAGGAGCACAGACAGAAGGTGGTGTAAGGAGCAGATGATACTCCTGAGACCAGAGGGAGCACAGGCTCCCCACTGAGGACCTGTCCCCAGCACGTACCTCCGTGGGTGGAAACAGCCAGCAAGCCAGCACCCCACTGCTGGGTTCCTGCACCAGTGCTCTCCCCTGCCCTGCACCCAACCCTCCAGCGACTTCTTCAGGGCCAGAGAGGAGTCAAAGACGTTTGTCCTCAGGACAAACACTGACTCAGCTCAGAGGAAGCCTCTTCAGGACTTGCACCTTCCTTTCCTAACACAAGGATTTCCCCCAGCCTTTGGATAGAGCGTAGCGGGTGGAGAACAGAATACTAGTTATCCTCTCTTTAATTAGTTTAACTGCAAAGTAAAACGTCCCTGCAATTCTCCAAAGCTTTTGCAAGGGTGAGAGTTGAGGGCACTGCAGAACTGCCTCCTGCGTTAGAGCTCCCTTCCCTTTATACATTTTTAAAGATTAATTTTGTGGGTTATGATTCCAGCTAACGAAACACAGCTGGAGTTTGAGTCAATAACCCTCCGCTCCCCAGACACATCCAGCTACCCACCCAGCCGTGCCTGCGTCAGTCCAGCCCTCCGTCACTCACCACTTCACCCTCCTAGGGTCTTTTGACACCATTAATTGCTTTCATTGCCTCTCAAAGTATTGTCTGGGTGGGGGGTTGCTTTGTTTTTCAAAATCACAGAGAGGCATATTTCCTTTCCCCAGGAAAAATCAGATGGGTACCAACACACTATTTAAAGCCACCAATTACCCAAACCTAGAGATGCAACTACAAGTTAAAAAAAAACCCAGCAACTTGGGAACAGTGGTAGGTTACCTGAGTGGAGAAGCCTGGAAGCCCGATCGTTCTGTCATGAAAGCAAAGGACCATCAGAAAGATGGAAAAGAAAACAATGGTGCTATTTCTTCCCTTCCAGAGAGCAGGGGAAAATTCCGCTCTGTGTGGCTAAGCAAGGTCAGTAGAGTTACAAAATAAAATCTTTCTCCCCCCACCCATCCAACCCCCTCATAGCTCTCCCCTGGAGCCCTGTTCTCCCAGCCAAGAATACCAAAAAAACGAACTGTTGCATAAGAGCCCTGGGAGAGCTTGCAGATGGAATGACGGGCGGAGAGCATAGGACTTGGGGGAGAGACAGGAAGGGAGGGTTAGGAAAGGTTTCCTGCCCTGGGAGCTACTGCAACAAGGTCAAAACAGCTGAACGCCCTGGTGTGACATTCAAAGTCAGCCAGAAAAGGAAAGATTCCTCGCAGAGAGGGTCCCTGGTGAGCATTTAATTGATCCCAGCAATGGAAAGGCCTCTGCTATGAGCACTGCAAGGCAAAAAACCAAAACTCCGTGGACAAAAAAATGCACATGAAAGTAAAGTTTTTGCCAGTCCCCATGAACTGCCAGCCAAACTCTGGACATGTGATCCCGTTGGGAATTGACCCAAGAAGATGAGCAGGTGCACTCCCTACGGACGCAGCTTCTTCAGCATCCAAATCAGCACCAGCAGAAGAAAAAAACCCAACGGAGAAATGCAAATGCACAGAGTTTGCACACTGATAAAAATATCAAAGCTGTTCACAAGATGATTCACGTGCCTGTGATTCAACTCCCAAAAATCACTTCTATTGGATGACAGCACACCCTGCCAAAGCACATGAATTCCTTCTGTACACGTAGAGCTGGGAAATACAGGGAGCAGGCAGCGAGCGCTGGGGGGAGGTAAGAGGGGAGGTTTGTGTGCTGCCAGTGCTGGGAGCTGAAGAATGTTAAATCTTTTCCATATGTGAAGGAAATCCTCAAGTCCAGACAGCATTTTCTCTCTCTTTTTATTGATAATAAAGATAGGGAAAAGGAAAGGGGGAGGTTCTGAGAGGCTGGAATATTTTTCTTTTATTTTTTCAAATAATAAACTTAGTCAAATGGCTTTAATTAGCGAAATTACTGAGCAGTGGAGCCCACACATCCCCCTGTAGGATAAGCGACAGTTTTGCATTTACCTTCAGCTGTGATCAGTGTAAACAACTAGGAAAGGGGCACTCGCCTTCCAAGATAATCCCCCACTCTCCCCCGGGCCTTCATTAGGCCAACATGCTACCAGGTCAGCTGTCTGGGGAGCAGATCTGGTACGGGTGCAGTTCTGCTGCCCTGAGCTTACCAGCTTCTCTGTCAGAACAGAGGTCACGGGCAGGAGAAGCTGTCCAGCCTCTCATCCCACCTCCTGCTCCAGCACTCAGTAATGAACAGATGAATAAAACAACAGTCGGCAGCCTTCTGCCGCATATATTTTTCCGCCTCCCTGTCAGCTGCAGTCCAGCCCTTTAACCTGACCACTAACGGGTGTATTATTTATCATCTCTTTCCAGTGACACCAATGCCATGCTGGAAGTCGCTTCGGTGCAGGAGGCATGGCCCGAAGCACAGAGGGAGAAGAGGGGAGCAGACAGCAATGGTCAGGTGAAGAATGAAGGCGGTACAGACCAGGTTTTGGGGGCTGTGTTGCACTCCTCATCCAGTCTCCTGAAAGTGGTTTGCAAGCTCTGGCACTGAGGCAAGCTAAGGAGGCAATTCAGCATAACCAGACTGGTCTAAGAGCTGTAGCCAGGGGGACAACAGATTGTGGAAATAACTGTACCCCCAGCAGGCTCTCCAGGTCTCCGCCTGACAATTCTTCATTAACAGTTTTGAGTTGCCATCAACTGGTTTATACAGAAGCTCTCAATTCCAGTACAGACAGTCCAGGCTCATTTTTAGGGTATTTTATCTTTTGAGAGAGAAGGGGAGAAAAGTCCATCAGAGAAGAAAATTGATCTTGGCCACGATTTCCCTCTGTGATCCTGGGCCACTCACTTGACCCCACTGCGCTCAGTCTCCCTGCTATAAAAAGCCATCAGTACAACTTTCTCTCCCTTGTACCTGCTTCTGTGAACTGTTTATACTGAAGCTCTTTGGAGCAGAGGATGACGTGTTGAGTCTGAGGCTGCGCATAAAAACAGGGCTGTAGGTACTCCTATAATTGGAGAAAATATGTATGTTTTAAACCAGAAGAAAGTTACACAGAAGGGAAGCTGCAGCTCTTCCCATCAATATTAACAACACTTTCTGAAGCCCTAAAAAAGCAGATGAACAAGATCTGTGAACAGAAGGGAACATTTCCCATTTATTACCTCTGAGTGAGTTATAAAGCCTAAAGGATAATTTGTTAATAGAGTGAGAGCTATGCTCTTCTGGAAAAGGAACTGGAATTTCCAGTCTTTGAAGGGAGGTAAATCTAAGATAGAAAATCTATCAGTCCTTCGGAGCTACCTGTTTTCAAAAACTCTTTGAAAGAAAACTGAAAAGTGGCCCAGCCTTTGTTTTCTATGTCTGTTCCACATCAAATAACTCTGTCCGTTTCAGTCTGAGGTTGCAAAGAAGGAAGCAGAGATGTGAAGAACAGGTCCTCAGGCAACGTAAGTCAGTATTAATGGAGTAAAAAGTCAACTCACACCAGCTGAGGATGTGGAACGCTGATGCCATCTCCTAAATAAAAGCAAAACTTACATATTCTTCTATTTTTTTCTTTCCTTTCCTGCTTCTCCTGTCCAGTGAAGAGACCAGGAACAAAAGGGCATGGATGCTTTCAGACACGCTCCCTTCTTTTCGTGCACCTCACTGCTGTACCTTCCAAGCAACAGACAAGAACAAAGTAACTGTCCGTCATTCCCTCGGGTATTGATGTGTCACTCCAAAGCTTCATTACATCAGGTCCGAGAGAACACAGCCTTTCCCAGCAAGTCTGAAATATTTCATCAAGAGGAATTTGACTGGGGTTTATACTTTTACTCTGCTCTGGAGCCACACACTTAAAGCATTTCTTTGAGATCTCCAAGTGTGGCTTACAGCCTTGCTCAGCCAAAAGGAGATAGATGCAGGCTTTGTTCAAGTCCTGTGACAGTGAGGACCAGCCAGTGTAGCTTTTCATTGGCTGGAGTGCAATTTCTGCCTCCAGGTCTGTTCTGAGCTTTATTTTTTCTTTTTTTTGATAAGCCTTCACTGTCCTAAAGAGCAACTTTCACAGAGATCAAACAGCATAGTTAAACAATTCCTGTCCAAACGCTTGTTGTTGCTCTAACAGAAACCAAAGCAGGCTGTAGCTAAACAGTTCAGTGTGTTTTACAAAGTTCAATAATTATTACCTTCACTTAAGGGGACAGACTGACCTGCATTTGGTGAGAGTCAGTTCCTCCTTTTCTTTAGTTGTCCATACGGAAGAATATTTAGCTGATACTGGAGCTATTGAGAGCAACAGCTGGTTCTTTTGGAAAAATCAGGTCCAACATCATCCTAGAAGATGGACTTCCAAAATATTGAACCGCCCAATGATCACCGATGACTTTGAAAACAAGCTCCTGGGGTCACTGCTGGAACTTGCAGACTGTCAGCCCCTAGCCCCAGCCATACCCCCCTCAAACACCCTGGTGTTAGACTGACCCAAGAAACGCCTCCCGTCCATCCCCGCAGCCGGACCACTCTCGTCACAGGCAGAAGGAGATGGAAACTAACCAGAGGGCAATTTTTCTCAGCTTTAAATAAATTGATTTCCCAGCAGTTTCCCTCAAAACTGAAGCAACCAAACTGATGAGAGCAGAGAAACAGCAGCTGCTCCACACAGCGGAGACAGAGCAACCAGAGCTTTGCATTACATCTTAGTATTCCCCAGGCAGGTTGATGCCAAAAATCAGCTGCATCTGCCTCCGTGACAGGACCACCCAGCAGCACAGCACCATACTCCCCGAAAGGAGACATGCCTCTTCAAGAACCTCCAGCTGAAGCCTTCAGTTAACACCTGCACAGAGATCAGTCAGGCTGGTAGAGATATATAAAAGTCCACGTGCTGTAGGATTTCACACCTGAGCCCAGCACCAAAAAGCACTGAAGAAAAATGTGAGGAAAGAGCTGCCACTTCCTAAGTGAGCAACAGCCAGCTCTGCCCACAAAGCTTCCTCGGAATGGCTCGACCCTCCCGACAGCCAAGCAAACTCTGAAAATCCAGAGCAAACGAGAGCTACCAATATTAATTAAGGCATTGCTTTCACTTCTGGAATAAAAAAAAAATCCAACCCAAACGCCTGGTGTTTAAGCAGACATCATACACTTAAATTATCAATACCCAGCCAAAGGTGCAGCTCATGCACAGATGTGGCACGACTGGCAGTTTGTCTGAACAGAACGTACTCTGCAGGCCGCTCAAGGCTTTGGAAGGACCCTTTTTTTTACAAATCAAAAGCTCTGCCACCTGCTTCGTGGGCAACGGCGAAGCCGTAGCCTCCCTGCAGCCCCTTCCCTGTCAGAGAGAACCAAAAGCAAGCTCAGCCTGAGCCAGGAAGCCTGTCACCTGCTACAGCAGCACTGCCATTATGCCAGACTTTTCATTTATAAAATGTATTCCTTTATAAAGCACTACGTGGTTTATAAGTTTGTGTTATTTAAGGGGTTTTAACACATCTGGGAGGCTGGTGAGGACCATCGGGTCCATTTCAGAGCATTGCAAAGTGGGACGAAGATACGTAAGCTGGTGAACTAAATCACAGAGAGGCCACCGCAGAGCCAGGAGTGGCTGCTCCAAAGGGACGATATAGTCACATCCAGTGTGGAGAAGCAGCTCTGTTATTCCTCTTCTCCCACTGCTGATCACACCTGCTTCCAGGCATAGCACAGGGCTCTGCTCCTCCATCTGCCAAGCCCTCCAAGCGAGCACCTTCCCTGCTGTCACACTATGGTGGCATTGTCACCTCTCTCCACCACCCTCTGTGATATAAACATCAGAAAAAGACCATCCTTCTCCTTTCACTAGCACCTTCCTTCAGCTAAAGGTGCCTTTTTCTGTAGTTTCATTTATTTTCTTCAGCCTTGCCTCCCTTCCCCACATCCCTCCCACCTCCCAAACCATCCCAGACTACCTATGGAGACTGCTCCTGCCATTTCCACTCCGTGATTTGCCTGCCACACCTGGGGGATTTCCCAGCAAATTGTATTACTTTATTTGGTCAATTGGCCTACAAATTGATTTTCCTGTACAAATAATGAACATTTATGGTTATTTTCCCCATAGACTGCTTTATTTTCCATGTAACAAAGACTGATTTCCTGCAGTTTTTGAGACCCGAGCATATGATCTGCAGTTACTGTGACCCCTGGTTGATGGATGGCAAGGGCTCGAAGCACAACAGGAGGGTTTGGGATTTTTTTTCCCCCCGTTTATGCTCTAATAGTACTTTAGACAGAGACAACAGCTGGGAGTAAACACTGGAACCAGAACAAGAAATTCTACAGCATGTCTACCACGGGGAAAAATGGACATTCAGTCCTGGGACCGGGCAGCTACGAAGCCAAGCAAAAGCAAGGGAAGTAATGAGGGAGACAGAGGACAGAGTGGAGAGTCCAGGCAGGGATGGCAGGAGCCTGGGAGCCACCCCAGGTGCCTTTGCTGTCCACTGGGCACACCCAGGGGCCCAAAGCATTTGAAATGGCAGCTCCTGCTCATTGTGACCTTTGGGGACACACTGCAAGGAATTTCTTTAATCTTAATTATGTTCTTGTGGAGGGAATGGGAGGAGGAGTCAAGGAAGAAGGGTTTCTAGAAAAGCAACTGGGAGTGAAGTGGCCTGGTGTGATCTGTTGGCAGAGGCTCCAAGTGTTGTTCTGCCTTCGTCTCCCCAGAGATGCGGAGACAGAGCAACAGCTCCACAATACATTTCATTTCCACTAATGAGAAAACGACTTTTGAGACCAGAGCCTCGAGCAAGTTTTGAAGGTCACTCCCACAGGTGTGGAAATGAATTGGACTAGATCAGGGTCCAAACCTAAGTTATTCTACTTCGACCACAACGGCTTATTTGTGTGCGTGGGGGGTTAAGAGCCTCAGGGCTGTGATGTGTGTATGTTTAATTTAATACGTCTTGATGGCTGAGGCTGCCAGGGACAAAGGGCTCAGGCTCAGCACTGCGGAGAAGCAAAGATAGGGAGGTTTCTTAGGTGAATCTGAAAGCGAAGGGTGGACACGGAAGAGAAAGTCAATTATCCAGAATAAGTCCCGACTGCCTGCAACTCCCCATCCCCGGTCCTCTAGGGGTGGGTTTGGCCCATGAAGTCTGTCTTCAAATCCAATAAAAAATTAACTGATTTAGAACAACCACTAGACATGCCTCCTTAGAGTTTTAATACGTGCTCTTCAGCTGCAGCATGGAGCAGAATTAATGAAAGGAAAGAGAGGCTGAGAGTATCAGGCATGAGGCTAAAAGCATGCCGAATTCCTGCTTAGCTGCTTTGACTCAGGGGAATCCCTCCCTTCTCAGCACTGTTAAGGACTGACATGCCCTCAGACCATCAAAATGCTGCATGGCTGGGAGCACCAGAAAGAGGTATGTCATGACCGAGGATGACACTCATCCTTAATATAAGCGTGTCAGGGCAAGGATGCATCTCCCACAGCCTGCTGGCAGAGTGTGCAGATGTTTCACCGCGTGGTGCACTTCTATGGGCTTCAGGCTACCGGGACACATCCCAAAGCCCACCTCAATGGGCAGGTCAGTGCTATAGGATCAAGCTGCCTTCACACCCCACTCCTCCTCACAAACCAGATTACGTGTGCTGATTAACTGTGCCAGGAGAGAGGGACTGTAACCCAGAGGCAGCACAGCCAACCTCCTGGCTCTGGTGCTTTGGATAAAACCACCATGAAGTGTCAGACAGATGACTTGCTGTGGGCATCCCAACAGCTCTGACAAGGGCAGCAAGGAACCGATTACTGGCTTTGTGAGGTGCAGTCCCTGGAATCACAACATGGAGCTCATTCTTCCCACTCCCCAGACATGATGCACAAAGATCAGAGTCCAACTCTCATACATCAGCAGCAGCACTTTGCAGCTCTCTGCTGCCTTTACCTTCAAGCCCTGCAGCTCTTGCAAAAAGGACACACAGCTCTGGCTCTGATACGTTTCTAGGCAAGCGAGATCACGGGGCAGGACAGCTCGCTCATCATCACACGGTCAAACAGTAGAGGATCCAAGACTGGAACAGAATGGTCCTGTCTCCAAATCTGGTGTGCCCCCAACTCAGTAACCAGTGCACCCCTGAAAAGAAACCCAGCTGAGATCTAGCTGTAACTGAAGTTGGATCTGATATTGCTGCTTGCAATCTGTGCCTGTGTCTTCATCCTGATCTACCCGACTGCCTCACACGTGTCCTGCAAGCACCGGGGGTAGCGCTCATCATTCGCTGTGACGGGGCAGCACCTAGAACCACACGTTCCACTCAGACTGTGTGTCCTAACAAAACCAAAGGATAAACCACAATACTGACAGAAATACACAACTAGCCAGCTTGGCACATTAGCAGCAACACGAGATGTTACTGCATGATCTACAATGCATCTGTATATGTAACACTGAGAAACAAATGACTAACAAACACAGTGGCTTTCCAGTGAGTACTGAATGGAAGGAGGGAGTGCTGGGAGTTGCATGTTCTGAAGACAAACACAAAGAGAATATATAAAAAAAAATACCCCCCAAAAAAACCCCAAGAGAGTTACATAATTCATCAAAAGAATAAAATCCAAGAAGGTGGAAGAGGAAAAGAAAAGAAATCCCAAAGGGAAGAGTCTTCTGAGCGGGTGAAAAAAATTTCAGCTCCCATGGGAGTGAAAACCAGAACCACAATTAATGGGAACAAAATTGAAAGGAAGGGGGGGTGGGTCATGTTTTTAAAGGTGAAGCATTTTGTCTGGAACCTGCTATCTCCCCTCTTAGGCATTCGATAATTTCCCCCAGGTAGGAAACAAAGTCTGACGCCAGGCTGCTGACAGAGACAGCACAGTCATGGCTGGCTTCCAGCTACACTTCAACCATGGACAGAGACTTCAAGACAGCCGCGTGCAGAAACAAACCTGCGCACACATCCAACGCTTACTCTGAAGCAAGTCTTGTGATTTTTCACCCAAAGCCACCAAATCATCAAACAGCCCAATGTACATAAAGCTGTGCTAACATAACTTGCCCATAAGTATTTCTAAGTGGTGTAGGTTCTCTTCAGTTTGTTAAACAAAGCATCTGCTCCAGAAAAGGGTCTGTATTTGGAAGCCTGCTGATGCCAACTCCTGCAACTGACACTTGCTGCTTTAAAACACAGCATACATCTGTAAAAACCCAAAATAAAAACCACACTGGTTTTAGCACATGCAGGAGTTTATCGCCCCAGGCTGTGGCTCCTTCCCATCACGGGAATGATGCCGAGCTGAGCTTGGAAAGTACCTGGATGGGATACTGCTGTACCTACACTCAGTCTGCTGAAGGAGGGGAAATCTGTGACTCAATAGGTGGCACTCTTCCTTCTGGAATCAATGTCCTTGGGTACACTTTGCCGTCAGAGGTGCTGGAGAGCAAATGCAAGGTCCTAACTTATTTGCTTGGTGATTTTCTGGGCCTGTTAAAATGAAAATACCAGCCAAATACAAGCTACACTCTGTCAATCCTAATTCCCCCCCTGCAGCTCCAAGAAGACAGAGACTTCTCTGCGGTTGCATGATCCTCTTGTGCACTGTTAAGCAGCTCTGTTTTACCCGGCAAGTGTCTGCATTTGAGAAGTCTACAGAAGCGAAAGTGAAATCCCACCCCAGGCAGGTTTCCATCACATCTTCCTCCTGCAGAAATCACCAGTTCCAATTAACAGCTTTGGTCTTTCCTGCAGACACCCAGGCACACAGTTTCAAAGTGCTGCAAGAAATGGTGCATATGCCTCCTCACCAGGGCGTCCGTCGGGCTGCTGTGGAGGAAACCTGCTGGAGGACTCCCTGGCTGCAGTTCAAGGGTAAGTCTATCTACAGGAGTTTTTCCTCTCATTAGCCAAATTCAGAAAAAAGGACAGAATGTTTTGTGGCCCAGAGCAACAGAGGACTTGTTTTCTAAACCTCTTTAGGGTCCCTCCATAGGGAGTTAGTACCTACCATTTGACAAAGCCTAGGTTAGCAGGGGCATGGAGCAGCTGCTCTATTTAGGTGCCATTAGCACACAGGTCTTCACACATTTCTGCAGACACACCTCTGTTCCTGCATGTCCAGAAGGCATGGGGAGGGAGCAGCTAAAAGGCAGTACCTTCCCCACATTTCCCAAGGAGGGGTTAAGAAAGGTGGGGATTCTCTTCTCCCTGTCTTATCCCCATCAAAGTTTAGAGCCATTTAAATCCCAAAAGCAGACCTGACTTTTGCTCTCCACGATCTCCATCTCCAGAGGCAGACAGAGTCAATTCCATTCTAGACTGAAGAGTAAGACAGAGATACAGACCGTACCTTGGCTCCAGGTCTTCTGCCTGGGTGGCCCTTGCCCCAGAGAGTAGCATAGGTTATGCAAAAAACCTGGGAAGTTTAGCCACTGGTTTTCAATTACTTCCAATCTGCTGAATATCAGCTATTTTCAGTGAAGGCCTGGACCTCTGCAGACTGAACTTAATTTCCTGATAACAGGCTTGCTTTCCCTGATTCTTTCCCAGAGGCTCTTGGAGTCCGTGCACCAGGTAGGATCAGCAGACCAAAGGATGAAAACCAGTGGTCTAAGCAGGGGCAGGGACTCTTGGAAGCCAAGCTCAGCACGGAGTGTTAGCAGTGGGTATCCTCCAGACCTGACACATACCTCTGCTGCTGCCACTGCTCCTGGGTCCTCACCACCTTAACAGATCGAGAAGGATGTTATTACACGCCAGCTCCGTGATACCTGCAGTGGTGCTGAAGATGTCCCGCAGCGGCACGACACCGCGCACCCTGACGTTAGCTGGCCCTGCTGTACTGCCGCAGAAGGCAGAGGTGTGCCAAGCGTTCATCCAGGCTCCCCTCCTCTTTGCCCTCAGTGACCCTCTCCCACCAAGTCCTAAAGCCAACTGAAAACCATCTCCCCTGCACCCTACAAGGTCCCTGTGCTTTCAGCTGTGTAAAAAGAGAAGCAAACCAATCGGCAGCCACCACCCCCAGCCGCCCGGCTGCCTTGCCTGGGGGCCTTTCATTTCCCCCGCAAGCAGCCCCAGGATTGAGCCAGCCTTAGTGAGTCACCTTGCCCGTCTGGGTCTCTCCCAGGGTAGCGTGTGGGGGTGGAAGAGTTGGGGCTCACTGCAGGAATTTCCACGCAACCCTTTCCTAACCGCACCCGGCTGCAGGCAGCCAGTGAAGAAGATAGTAAAGAGTCACGCTCACCAAGGACAGAGACAAGGGCACAAAGATGAAAGGAAGAGAAAACAAGTAGGGATGCAGGTCCCAGTTGCAGTCTACTGGCTGTGCTGGGATGGTACTGGTATGGGGATCTCTGATGCAAACACAGCTCAACCAGAGTCTTGCAGGGAAAGCCCCTACCTAAGGAGGGGAACACAGTCTCTTTTAGGTGGATTTAAACTAGTTCTCTGGATTTCCCTCACTCCATCTCAAAAAAACAAAGCAGAATACCCATGTCAAAGTACAGCACGCCATCACCTGAACTCCACAAGGGAGTCTCGTGGTCTCTGCACAGGTGAAAACAAAGCAGAACCAAAACCCAGCACAAACCCAAATTCTGGTGGACACACAGGAAAACAGACAAACTAAGAGTTAATCGAGTCAGGGCCAAAATCTTACACCCATTGGTTCTGGAGGCACAAGACCAGGTCTCCAGAAAGCTCTGCACTGTATTCCATCAGGTGAGCCATTCCCAAACAGAAAAAAATCCAGGCCCTCCAAGAGGCAGAGGTCTGGGTTTGTTCAGACACTGGCTGCCAGCTGGAACTCTAGAAAAACCCCTCTGAAATCACATTTAAAGTTGGGAGGGTAAATGAAAGGCAAGTAATAGTATTTAAAAATACAAGTTAAATTAATAATAATTGCAATTAGCAAAGCCTGCATAGGTGGAATTGAGGTGGAAAGAAATTCTGACCCCTTGGGAGGCCACTCATTGTCCACTGATTGCTGCAGCCTCCTGAGATGTTATTTACTGAGCCCAGGAGGGCGACTGGAAGACAGATAAGGGGAAGCAGATTAGAAGAGCTCCACCTCCCTTGGAGGAGAGATACCGCACAAAAGCACCTCATTTTCAGGCAGGTCCCTTGTGCTGGCACTGCTGTTGCTGCCTTTCTGACCTTGGAACAACCAGGCAAGCAGTGAATATGCTTTTTAAAAGCAGGAACATGTAGCATGAGCTCCTGAGCTGTTGCCTCTCACCTCTTATCTCCTCCTCTGGGTTTCCATCTAGATTTTATTCCGCTCTTCCCTCACCTACCAGTCTGCAGCTGGAGCACAGCTTCTTTTTTCTTGAAAATAAAGTTACACGCTGTCTCCTCTGCAAGGAAGCAAAGCAGAACAAGACCAAAGAGTATCCCAACTGCTCTGTCCTGTCCGATTGGCTGCTGGCTTTTCATCTGCAGGGAAAACAGTGGCAGGGAAACACGAGCAGGAGGTAGAAGATGGCTCCTCCTGTTTGTTACACATCCTCAGATCCTCCAGGACCCGTGCTAAACTAGAAGAGACAGAGAGCTCATCTCCAGCTGATCTTGTCCAGCCAAACACAGAATGCTCTCAAACTAATCGTGGCCAAAACTCAAACGCCTCTCTTCAGAAGATGTCTCCCAGTCTTCTACAAATTGTATCCCACCTCTCTTGCCCAGTAGCTCATCCACTGGTTTGTTTCTTCAGCTTTTTTCAGCCCCTTTACACAAGTACACGTCATTCTTATCGCTGTAGTTACTGAGAGAGAGAGCGAGCGAGCGCACCGGCTGAGGTGTCTTTATCGCTGCCGCACACGCTCCTGTCTGGATCATTATTATGTAGTCTTTGGCTGCAACAACAGCCAGGAGTCCCCAGACATAACTCCGCGGTGCTAGGTGCTGTAGAAAGAGAACCAAGGAACAAACCTGACCCCACGACTCTGCTGTTTAAATGAAGGCAACACTTGTAAAAATATTTGATGGCTTCTTAACCTCCCACTTCCCTGGCATCTTCCCTTCTTGCTGATTTTATTGCCAAAGCAACGGTGGGTATTTCATAAGGTGAGACGATTTCTTCTGAAGCGTTTGCAACTGCTTTATCTCGATTTTAGTCAGCATTTCTGCTACCACAAAGAGATATATATGTGTTTTTTAAACTAATTACTCAGAAGAACCAGTCACCTCATGCAACAGAAAGGGGCTGCACTTGACCTTTAGTCAACAGGAAAGGCGCTCGCACTGCACTCTGCGGCAGCAGCTCTCTGCAGCCTTTTGAGAGGTAATTCAGCAGTAACAAGCAAAAAAGTATTATCTCAAATATGTATCAGTGTGCCCTGGACAAGAGTGCTTCATCCAAGTTGGAGAAATGCTCTCACTGTGCCTTCTGGCTTCCACCTGTAAGAACTTGACTCTTTGCATATGCAAATTGTTGAAAAGGGCTGAAAATTCCTATGGGGTACATGGGCAAAATTTGCCAAAACATAATAACCAAAATCATTTTGGTTCTAAATAATTTATTTTTGGTCTGGGGGGCAGGAGCCATGGGCTGGGCAGAAAGGGCAGGAGAAACCAGGAACCAACACATCCTCTGTCTCAAGGTATCCCTGCCTTGAAAGTCTCCAGCAGATCCTTAGGCTGCTCTTAACAGTTCCTTGCTGACAGTAAGGCTGGAACTGGAAAGCCGAGACACGCTAATGCACATTCCCTTCCAAACGTTGTGGGTATCCTGCTGGGAGTTAATGCAGCATTAACTCCCACACCCTCCCCCTTATGGCTTTTAGTACACAGCAAGAAGAAGGAAAGGTCTCTTTAGGGCTCCCTGTAAGAAGTGCCACTACAGTAGCTCACAAAGAGGGAGAACTCTGCAAGAAAAGGGTTTGGGCTGTATGAGTAGCTGAAGATCCACCCTGTTTCTCTAGGTCTAGAAGTTTTGCCTTAGGCCTCCTCACCCCTCACCTTTTCACCTCCTTCTTTCCAGACAAACTTTGGTACAATTGGCTGCACTCTGGTAACCCAGGAGGCTTCACTTAGGGGCATCATATGGTTTCAGCTGAGGCTTTCAAGGGTTTTTCCTCACTCAGTTTTCCATCTGGAATGACTAGCACACAGAGTGGACAAGCCATCTATCTGCCTAAGGTCACAGAGCCAGTTCAGAGCGGGTCCCCTCCTCCATGCAGCTGAAGTCCTTTGCTCTTGCTACTAGGTCACAGATTTTCACCAGCCACAGCTCCTTCCTCAATCCACCAGTGACTTTTTCAGCAGCGACTTGCAACACAAATCACCACTCCACAAAGTGTCTAAGCCTGTGGCCCTGGCAACCACATCAGCATGTAAAGCCAAATCCTACTGAAATCTGTAGAATCAGTGCCAAAAAATGGCTGAGAGCAAGAAGAAGCTGCACAGGGTACCTCACCACTGCGCTGAACCCCTTCTGTGCCTGGGCATAAACCTGGTTCACAGCATCTCCTGGGTAGGAGCTGTGTCATTTGGTGCTTCTGTTTGTAGAGTGGCTATGACAACAAGACTGGATCTACGCTGGGGATTCTCAAAGCTGTCCTGTAACGTGAACTTGCTGTTCATGTAACCTGCAAGCACATCAGCATAAGGCTCAGCTCCTCATCCTCCCCGTCTTTTATCCTGGAATTAGACTGAACAGGTTTATGGTGCTGGAAGAGACCTGGTTAGGAAAAGGAGGGACTGATGAGTTCAGGAGTGAGGGATAATCCAGATGGGTCAGAACGACAGATTTGAATTTCTGACTGTGTTTTTAATTAATTGCATGGCACTTACGAGCTGAGGACAGGTGTTCTATAAAACTAAAATAATTAAATAAGTATAAGCTAAATAACAGTTTTATATGTGCCGTGCATATTTAAATATTCAAATCACGATTGTGACAATAATAAAATATATCAAAGTTCACACTGATATCAACCAAATTTATTGTGCTATGTATAGCACAACTGGGCCTTACAGCATCACCGAGGTGGCAAAAGCATAAAAACTAATCTGTTTGTAGGCAAGCAGCCATATCCGTGTTTGAAGGGTTCACAGAGCCAGCTACAAACCCCCTGAAAACCTAGCTTTATTTCCTCATTTTCCAAGACCAGTACCGAGGAACCACTGCTGTCTTTCTGCAGATGACATTGACAGCTCCTCTCTGCACCCCACAGGACAGGTGGGTAACACGCACCCGTGGGCTCTGCACTGTGGGGAGGAACTCTTCCCAGGAGGGGAGGAACTCACCCCAGCACACCACACTCCGGCCCATTTCCCACCCATTCACTTACAAAGCATTTCAGCCTTCAGCCAGCCCTAAGCCGCTCCAATTTCTGCTACAGAACGCAAGCGCTCTCAACTGCTATTAAAGAGCTGTATCAAAGAAAGTATCTTGCTCGGCCACCTTCTCCTTCCCATTGACCTCTGCAGTGAGTGCTGCTCAGCTGAATCCCACAGATGTGATTTCATTCGAAACAAACAAGCTGTTCCCATTATGCAAATTCCAAACTCCAGGAGAGATGAGGGTGTCAGTGAAAAAAGAAAAGGGGAAGACACTTGCATCTACCCGGCCTGGTGACACTGTCAGGGTAGGCACCAAGCAGGTGTCCAGTAGCCTCTATGTTACAGTGGATTGATCTCAATTCAGGCCCTTTTGACCAGCCTGTCAAATCACACCAAAGTGCTGCCACAGCAGGGCCTCTCTGTTTGGTCAATCTTAGCTGACAGGTAAAGATTGAGTGAGCCATGGAGACTGAGCATCCCTTCTGCTCCCCAGGAATAACATCTTCTGGTCAGGGAAGCAGAGGAGGTACTTTGGTGGCTGACACCACAGGGGGGTCTGAGGGATAAACAGGACATCTACTAAAAAGGGAACGGAGCCTCAGGGACTGTCACACAGGAGCTGAACTCCGTTTCCATCTCTTCTTCCTAGGGGATGACTACAAGGAGTCATTTCCTCTCCTCATGCCCCACTTCTCCCTCACCTCTTCCATTTTTAAAACAGGGGGTTTCATACTAAGGGAAAATAAAGCACCACCTAAAATTGGTCACTGGCTGCAATAATAATGCAACGTGCCTCAAAAGCATGGCCTGGCCAACACTGTGTTCCAAAAGCAGCCAAAAAAGCCCCAAGAAACACACACAGAAATGCCAGCATGTTTCAGAGTACTCTCTGGAACAGATGAGTGATGTCACGCATCTTTTTCAGCTCTAATTACCAGGATCCTCTGATCAAGGTAGAATTATTTGCTGATCAAGGATATTATTGATTCTAACTTGCTGGCCTACTGGGATCAGTCTGAATGACATAGTAGACCCCGACAGATTAAATACTGTCAGAACATTACAGGGAAGCTTTGAGGAAAGATTCTCTTCCTCTTGCTGCCTTAGCATATGTCAAGTTTCACAGCTCGTAGGATATCAAGATGTTTCGTGCCAGCCAAGGCTAACAGCATAGCATCTCAGTGCAAGCCAACGTTGGGGATGTTTCTCTGTACGGTCTTGTGAAGAGGGAGGTGGACGACGGGGTGTTTCCTAATGGTTATTCTAGTAAGCAGTGAAGTGGAGATTCCAGATGTGTCATATTTCCACTTCTCTCACGTGTATGGCCCTGTACTGACACCTTGCCAAGATCTTGTAAAGCAAACACGGAAGGAAGGTAGATTTGATTGCTTAAGGAGCTACAAAGTTTGACAGAACGCACTCTGATCGCTTCTTCAGATGATTCAAATACCACCTTGTTTCGTAATCTGGAGGCCAGGAAGACTTGACTGAAAGATGAGGAGTAAACAGAAGCAGCCAGAGAAGGAGTGTAAGCTAGAAGAGCATCTCGGTGGGAGAAAAAGGCTTGGCTTTTGTGAGAAAGCCACAGAGGTCATTTTTTCAAAGCCCAATGCATCTATTCATTACCCGAGCCCACAAGCTGTAAACACTCAGCCTGGCAAGCAGCATACACCACACCGAGAAGCCGAAGAGAAAGCATCGTTCTCTTCACAGAAGCCTAATGCACCACCAGCTGATCCACCCGCCAGGTTTCCGATGAAACCAACAATGAACAACAGGAGGTAAAAAGGCAGAAATCCCACTGGAGACATAAAGCAAACACCAGGGAGTAACAGACTTTGAGACAGTTGGACATTTCATCAGCGTAACATGCGGTAAGGGCAGCGGTGAGGGCCTGTCCTTCCCCACCCATTAGGAAGATTTTAATCTTAAATAATTGCATGTGTAATTTTAATAATTCCTTCATTCACTGGAGAACTCCAAGCAGGTTTGTAAACACTGGCGTATTAAGGACGGGAGGTAATAATGGATTCAGTTCAGTGCTAGATGGGAATGGTAGAACTGTCAGAAGCTCTGAAAAAATAGAGTGTTCAGTAAACATTCTGTTTCTGCACTGGGAGAAGAAGCTAGCTCTAACACAGTATGAAAATGAAATACTCTTCATTCCAGCAGTGAATTAGGAGGTTTCCCAACAGAAACTTCTCAAGTTATATTGTTTTAAATCAGCAGATTTAGATAACTTGCTCTCAAATTGTTTCACAATAGTGCAGCCAGAGAAATGCTTTAGACACTTTACTCAGATATTTAACAAGCCTCAGACTAAGGAAATACAAGGTAAATGGGAAAACATAGCAGTGTGTCTCTATTTTCATAAGCATAAGCAGAATAATCCAAGTAATTTTATAAGCCCCAGGAGAAATAATGAAAAAGAGGAAACTGGACAAGTAATAATAAATTAAAGGAGAGTGATATAATTTATTCAAATTAAAGCTTGTTAATGGAAAAGATGTTGAACTAATATATCTTTTTTTTTTCTTTTCTAAGACAGAAGTGCCGGTGTAATGTGCTTAGATTTCTGCAAGTTATTTGATCTTATGCCACACAACCTTTTGAATGAGAATTTAGAGCATTACAAGTCAACACAGCACAAAATACATGTATTAAAAGATGATTAAAACACCTCAGAATATAAGTGTGTCACCAACTTTCCCTAATATTATTATTGATGACCTGAAAGGAAACAAAGAGTCATGACTGAAGGTCAACACAAAGAATGTGTGAGTTAATGGCAACCCCAGGGTCACAGACACAAGACAGTTTGGGCCAGTTGGTGAAACTGGCATTTTAACAGGAGGGGATATTATCCCAGGAAAACCAAACAAGAAAGTACAAAGTAAGAGAGGTTACCCACTGAAATAATTTACTGGGATCAATGCAGGGCAGGACCAGGACATTTAATGAAGATTGGATGCTCTCCTTAAAAATAGAAGCACAAAGACAAGGCACCATAAAGAGGAACTAGTTTGGGGAAGTCCTTCTTGCTTATTGTAATGCAAGAAGTCACAGCTTGATGGTTCAAAGTGGTCTCTCTTAACCCATAAATCTGAATATTTCCATTTCCACAGGCAATACCAGAGGTGCTGTCCCCAGCCTGTGTACAGGGAAGCTGAATCATGGAAAGGTCAGTGCCTACATTTCCCAAAGGCCACTCAAGGGTACCAAACATTGCACAGATGTCTGATGTGGAAGGGAACAAAAGGCACATGAGGATTTTATGTATTTTGGAGTAATCTTGGCTTTGCTTCCTAGGGGGATCTGAGAGTTCATCACTCAACTCCTCTCTTCAGTGCACTTGACTCCTGGAGGATTCAGGGTGAGAATTCAGACTGTCAGTATCCTTATGTACCTAGCAAAAATACTCTACCATCAGTGTGACCTCTTACCCTCTTAGGGTGGAATTATACACGGTACAGATCACGATTAAGAGTTTGGTCTTCAGACTCAGTACTCACACCTGCACCTGAAGGACAGCACCACTACCAACAAAAGAGTAACAAACTGGCCCTCAGCTCTGCAAGAGCCAATTTAGCTTGGTAAGAAACAAAACTGGTCAAGGGCCAGAACACACCAAATCTTCCACGCCCTGCTAGGTGTCCTCTGATGCACACAAAACTTTGATGCAAACCATGCCAGTCTCAAGATGAAAAAGAAGTCAACAGAGTTACATGGCCGTAAATCAAGACTGATTGTGATCAAAGTCCAACCCTGCATTCACACTGCCATGCTTATTTTAACCCACTTTTACTTCAAATCACTGTATGATGCTATCCATTCTACTGCAGCTAAGCAGAAGCGTGCCAGATGTGAATGAGATCCCAACAGTTTTAGGCGCAGAATGCACAAGGAACAAAAAACTACCCAGCCATTCACAATATAAAACTTCCATTTCTTTTTTTTTTTAGCTGACTGTAAAACACTGTAATACTGAAGACTAATGGTGTACAATTTTTAAGTAACACTACTATTGTAAACTCCAGTTCATTGAACCATCACTGAAGAACCTTGTACTGCCTTCCTTTGTAAGTGTACTTTACGGTTAAGTGGGTGAATCACAAGGGGGAAATAAAAGAGGAATTGATATGATAGTCCCCTCTGGGAAAAAAAAAAAAAAAGAAATAAAAAAAGGTATGTTTGTGTGGTTCACCTCATGTCACAGAAAAAAAGATCTCAAGAATCACAGCTGTGACAAATGGTGGGAAAAGTTATTGATCTAAAAGAATTCATTTTTACTATAAGGGCTGGTACTTTTACTTATTTAATAAAGGTCTGGCGTCAAATCACTGTGAATTTCAGGATTATCTAATTCTACCTAATCTCATTCAATCACTGATGCTCCAGACTGTAGCAGAAAGGAATGCTTGCCCTTTCCTGTCTTCAGGGGCTATCTCCGGTTACCCTGGCAACACAGCAAAAGCAGCTTCAACAGAGCTGAGTACCACCTATCACATCCATCTCCAGATAAAAAGAAAGGATGGGGTTACAAGGGACTTTTTGCAATTTGATGGGTAGAGATAGGCAGAACAGCAGCTACCGCTGGAGTGGAATCTACTCATAACTCTGAATTAGCAAGGCCCCCGGGACTCGGTGATAAATACAAGCTCCTAGGGGTAAGACACTCACAAACAGCGAACTACTCTGGTGCAGCGGTCTGCTTGCTTTTGAAAGAAGAAGTTTTATAGTAAGAAGCTGTGGTGATTAAGAGGCCCAAGTTAACTGAAGCTGTTTACAATCCCAGAGCTGCTTTTTAAATTATCTGAAACAATCATACCTCCCAGCACTAAACTGGGAATTAACTACAAGCAAACACACAACTTTGCTGCAGTGTCATCATTAGAAATATTTCAGAAGCTGTTATTTTCCAGACCAAAAGGCTGTCAAGTGTCTCTTCTATCACCAAAAGTTTTCCCACTTCTTAATTCTCTGGAAAACATTCAAAAAAGTTCTACTTTCCTAACTGATGAGCACAATGCAAGAAATAACCGTGCTGCCCATCATCTTACATCTTAAGACAGAAGATGCTGTTACTCGTAGAAATGTTGATGAACTCATACTATGCAGTTGTGGGTTTCTTCTCTTTTATGTGATAAAGCAGAAGGCCACACGAAGGCTCAGGTTCCTTTTATATGAGTGGGCATCAGTGCAGAACTCGCAGACAAAACCATGGCTTTGTATGTATGTGCAAAACAAAGTGAAAGCAGCAAAAGCTCCAAGTTCCACAATGACTAAAAGTAAAATAATGAACCAGCAGCTTTCTTTCCGTGCTTGGGAATTCCCTCCATCCATCCCACCTCATCTTCAGACACGTTACAAGAAAATCCCATATCAGATTGTATTTATGACCCAGGGGAACATGTAATTTCCTCTCTGTTCTCACTGGCTTTGTTAAAATAACGAGAGCCAAAAATAAAAGAAAGGAAATGCCCTGCTCCACCAGTGGAGGTGGCACACACGACAATTTACCTCCCCACGAGCAGTACAAGGGTAAAGCAGAGGTGCTAAAGATGTTCTCAGTTTTATTTACCAAACTGCACAAGCTTAAATAACTGCACAACAATAAATAACTCCTCAGGAGATGTCTTGCACTGCCTTCAATTGGAAAACACAACTTTGGGATATAGAGCCCAACAATGAGATTTTCACTGTCATCCACCAACAATGAGAAAGGTGAGCATCTCCTAACAGAAAAAAAACCCTGAAATGATCAGAATGGTGATTCTTTGGCTGTTGAATAAAAGAAGATGCTTTTCAATACAGAGAAGAAGAAAGAGAGAAGAGAGCATAGATGCCAACAAGAATCTGCTGCGTAGCAAGACAATTTCCAGATAAAGGAAATTGACTGTGCTTAAGAGAAACAGACAATGTAGAAGGAAAAAGAGCACAAAAAAACCCCCAAACCAAAACCAACCAAACAGAAGACAGGAAAAGGAAAAAAAAATAGACAAAACAAAGTGGTTTTGCAAGCACAAAATTCTGACCCAGCATTACTTGACAAAACCAGAGTGGACCTCATTCCTGAAGTCAACAGCCAATAGGTAACTGCTTCACTGTTCTCCCTGCCCCATAACTGAACCAGAACAAGCAATGGGCGAAGTTCATCATCCCTGCAAACTGCAACCAGTTGATAGTTTCAAAGCTCAGGAAAAGAAAAATGAACAGATTTTATGAGGGAGTTAATTCTGAGCCTTTAGTCACCTCTGCCATTTAGATCCCACGTTCACTAAAGGTGTTTGCCACCAGGCTCCAAATTAACACTGATCCCTTTGAATAAGGCCAGAAAGTTTGGACATAGACCACTGCAAATTAAAACCAGGTGTCTGTGCCCTGAAGCAGTGGAGACAGCCCTAAGCTGTTTAATGACATCTCTAAATAATTTTGACAGCAAAATTACTTATCTTATGTCACCTTTACACTGCCCTTGACACACCGCTAACAAGATGATGTCGCTTTCCCTGCTTCTATATATTTATTTATCTATCTTTCTTCCCATGCTCAACTTTCTTTTCCTCAGACCAGTAGACATTCTAGACCCGATGGAGCACAGTGCAACTCACCAGTGTGAGCTGCAACGCCCATCTGCATCTGCTGACTTAAGTCTGTAGACTAAGACTTTACTCCCGCAGGGGCTGAGGGCTCAGAAACTGCCTCTTCTAATAACTGAACCCTCCAGAGAACACAACGCCACAGTGCCAGGAATGATGCTCTGCCTTGGCCCCGCCAGGGAATCGGCACCACGCACGAGTCTGTGGGACAAGGAAACCCCCTCTGCAGCCTTTACGGAATCCCAGCAGGAGGAAACCTGCTCACTCCAAGCAGCCTCCCTCATGTACACACCACCCTCACCATAAATATTCTTTCACCTTCTTTCAGGGAGGGTCAGCTTGGCCTGTTAATTCACAAGCACCTCTCAAACACTAAACTGAACTCACAGATGGACCGTCTTCTGTCTTTCCATCCTACCAGACCTTTTGCATTCAGTTTCTCATCACTGCTCACTGGAGGAGCAGAAATCTTCAGCTCTTGCACTACAGCAAAGCTCCCCCACTTGGAACCCCTTAAAACCCACTGTAAGATAAAATTGTTTTCCTAAGCCATAGCTGCCTCTGTACCTCTGCCGTTCACTCACAAGACTGCAATCCAATTAATATTTTCCTTTCCAGAGGGTATTTAATAATCCACAAAATTAAATCCCTCAGCATTACGCTGGCACTCTTAGTGCCATTGATCCGGGTTTGTTCAGCCTTTGTGTAAAATAATAACCAGTTGTTCTACTGGTTATTACTGTCCTACCCATCTTCTGAATCTCTGACAGCGGGCAATCGTGCGGTTGCAGGGTGCCCTGTTCGTGAGCCGAGTTTGAGGAACATTTGGAATAACTTCCACCACGGAACGCATTCAGGAGCACCGCTCATACCCACACCGAGCCCCATTTCAAGGTGTCAGTTTTTTCCTGTGCTTTATGACTGTGCTGATTTGAGAGACCCTTCCATGAGAGAAGCAGATGGAGGTGGATTAGAAAGCCTCTTAAACCGAGGCTGTGGACTCAAGCTCAGCACCTCTCCCCAGTACGGGATGGGATGCGTGAGTCTCTCACCCCATTTAAAAGCACAACATACTTAACCCTCAGCTCTCTATAAAGGCGACAGCTGAGATTTTGAAGACAATTCTGATAAGCATTCAAGTTTAATTTACAAGTCTGTAGTACAACACACACACTCTAAATATCACCTGAGTGAACTCCGTTAAAAATCAAACCAGAACAGAAAATAAAACAAAACCCAAAGCAAAACCCACCCCAAGCAACTCAAAAAACTCCAACAAATGCTAATGGAAATTAAATGTGCTAGATTAAAAGCAACAATTCAAATCAGCATGAAACCACAAATAAAAACCAACAGACTGTGCCAAAGACCTTGGGGGGATGACAAGGTTTGTAAGTCTGCTTTACAGAGGGGCTTTTTCCACATTCATAAGGCAGCCCCCAGAGACATGAAACCAAAGTTACGAAAACAGTCCCCTGTACATAAAACTCAAACCCCAAGATTCTCCAACTTCAATCCTTAAATCCACAGCAGCTCTGAACAGAACCTAAATCTAATCTATTCAGTTAAAAGTGAAATTGCAGACTTAATCCTGCCTCTGCAGGCAGCAAACTAACTTCTCCAGCAGGAAAAGTCCTCTTCTCATAGGAAGTTCTCTTGAAAGACTCCCGTTCAGTGCGGGAGGCTCCACTCTTTGGGACAGCACAAGTCTCACAGAGCCACTCTCTGGGGCAGGTGCAGAGCTGCCTTCCAGCCCTGCACCTCTGAACCAGAGGGACAGAAGAATGCTCAGAAATCTCGGGAGTAAATAACAGAGGTTTTGCTGATTACTGGCATTCAATCTTTTAAGTAAGCAGATAGTTACTTTTTTCATCCTTGACAAAGTCTTGGAGTAATGGCTTATCCTCAGGGGCATCAAAAGAAAACAACGATGATGATGGGGAAAAGCAAAAAGAAGCAAGTAAAACGACTCGTGTGTAAATCAAATCAAGAGCAAAACACGGTCCCAGTAAGCAAATGGTTCACTGCCATCACTGACCAAGTTCTGCAGAATTACCGTGTGTCTTGACATACAATGAAGAAGTAAAAACATATACAATTTTATGGTCTTTTGTTCTGTTTGAATATGGCCATATCACAATAGCTTCTGGAAAGCTTTCGTTCCCTTCTTGTGACCTGAACCTCAAACTCCACCATGGGCTACCTTTCAAACACACCCTGCCCAAGAAAAGATGGGAAGAGGATGAGGAGCAGCCTAATTCCAGCCCAGTGTGACCAGTATGAAGAACACAGTAAGGATCACACTCTCTGATCAGGGAAACAAAGCGTGTCTACCGTAAGGATGCCTCTCCTCGGTTATACTGGATACGTGATGCTGGACTTTGCAAATTTAAGCTATTTTGGTTTCGCAATAAAGATTTTTAGTGCTATTCTCAAGCCCGTTGGCTTCCCCCTCCCAGTGCTTAAAAAGCCCACTGCCACTGAGCACACTTTCAAGACCAGCCCCGCCTGTGGGTTCGAAAGCGGAGCGGGAGAGAATGCATTGAGTAGTATTTGGAGCAGAGAGGGAAGTTCCGCTGGGGACAGGGGGAAGGAACCCTGTGGTGAATGGGTTTCATTAGAATAGACTGGAATCCATCCAGGGCTCCAAACAAGATGAGCTGTGTTTGTCCGGAACAAGTACAAATGTTGGGGAAGACCCCAGTTCAGATCTGACAACTTACTCTGTGAATGCTTGGCATCCTGTACCTCAAAGACTGAAACCTGTGGCGTTTCTCCCTTACAGATCTGAAACCTCGGGTGCAAAAGCTCTGAAGAAAAGGGGACGGGAGAATCGGAGGCCCGGTCATTCTCCAGAAGGGCATGGGGTGGGGTGAGCACGCAAGGCCCCGTTCCCCAGCTCTGCAGAGCTGGGCAGCAGAGCAGGGAGGAGGGAGCACAGGGGGGTCCCCACTGGGCTCTGCACCCCCCCAGCACCACAGGGGATCCTGGCTCCGGCTGCTGGGGCCATTTGCAGATGGGTGCTCAGGACCCAGACCTGGGGCTACACAATCACAGGCTGGTTTGTGCTGCAGGGACTTCCCCAGCTCATCGGGTCCAACCCCTGCAGGGAGCAGGGCCATCTGCAACCAGAGCAGGGTGCTCAGAGCCCCGGCCACCTCCCCTGCAAT
>JANHFX010027194.1:11770-25604 GCA_027560015.1 Chloroceryle amazona
CTAAATGTATCGAGCTTGCTCTTACAGTACAAGAATTTGTTTAATATTATTTTCATGTACAGTTTCAGAATATATAGAGCATAGAAAATGGTTTCTTTTAAAGGCATAGCAGGTAGAGAGAATATCCTAAAATATGTTTGTCCCATTAAAACTCTAGTTCAAACTGGTTTGGCATTTGCTTTCTTGGTATGCAGAACATTCCCCTCTGTTCTATGTGGCATCATGTGTGTGCTGCTGTTGATACAGCCTGGTATGCTGCTCTTCACTTTGAATTACAGGGACGGAGCTTTTACAGTGGAAGGAAGCTGTGTGTTTGGCTGTATATACATCTTTACTTTAAATACCTGCTCTACAAAAGGCCCAAGCATCATTAAGGCAAGAAGCTGAAGAAGCACCTCTTCAAGTTAATGGCGTAACAGCTTAACTGACAATTTTACAGGACTGTCTTCTAGATATAAGACAGTTTTAGTCCACATTTGCTTACAAATTTCCCTCACTATTTCCCGTTTGAATAAAACTAGGAAACTGCTTAGCTCATAGTCTGTCTACTTTAAGCCTTAAACCTGAAGCTGCTTATTTAAGGCAAATTCTGCTCACTAGCAAAATGCAGGTTTTGCATCTGAAATGTATTCAACAAACTGCAGAAATACTTTTTCTTAAAAAAAGTAGGGTAATAATTCGTGGATATCAGAGCATTCCCACTAAGAGGAAAAAAAAACCTCAACAAAATACTCTCATCACACTCGTCTGGTGAGAACACGTTTTGGTCAGACTGATTTGGGGGTTTACTACTGGTATTACCTTCACAGTGTTGTCCTGCTCACTCAGCTCATTGTCTTGTTGGGCTTTCCCTGGTCCCGAAAGACACGTAGTACACGCCAAAGCATTTCTGGATGTCAAAGGAATGGAGATGGAAATATACAACCCAATATTCTTGTCAGAGGCAGTTCCTATAGTTACGCACCTGAGCTTTTTCCTTTGTAAGAAATCAAGGCTGAATTATCTGAAGGAATGGGTCGGGCCATCAGCTGATTGTGATGCAGTATCAACTTCAGCAGAGCTACACTACTTTGTAATAACAAATTTGTCCTCCATTAAGTGTAAGACCTCATTCAAAACCTGTGTATTGGGCCAGCTGTAGTGAACATACTGAAATAAATAAATGGTTAGTGCTTTTACCAAGTCATTACAGATCTATATTTAAGCATCAAAGCTGTGACTTAGCAGAAAAAGCCACTTTGTTCATTCTCCACACTCACCTCCCAGCTGCAAAATCACCATCAGCCAAAGGCAGTATTATACTGCTCAGCAGTACAGTACAGACATATGTCACAAAACTACGGAAAAGTAAAATTCACCAAGACATTTTATGTTGAGAAACTATCCTGGAATCCATAAGCAGAGTAACTGCACTCTGATTTATTTAGTAGGAGCATTCAGTTCAAGTAAAATCCACAAAGGAATTCAGAATGAATTTTGTAAAGGCCAATTTTCCAATGGGCAGACTTTGAAAATGATTTTTTAAAGGATGTGTTGGCTATGAAAACCCTGTGTAACACAAGTCCAGTGTAATAAACACATCGAGATTGTCTGTAAAAACCTAAACCTGGCATTGCTTGATAACTAATTCGCTCAGAAATTGCAGATGTAGGCAAGGTAATGCTTTCTTTTTTTTTCCTTCCCTTCTCTTCCTTCCAGAAAGACTATGTGCAGTGCAAAAACGAAGGGCTGCAGGACATGAGTGGGGTGTTTCCTACTGCTCGGATGAATCCGGTCCCAAGTTGTGCAGTGAATTTGCTGGAGAAGTCTCCCGCCAAAGGCTCTTTTTGCTTCAATTAAATGTGAGAGAGAATCAAGAGTATCATTTGCTGGAGTACAAAAATGAGTTGTTTACTTTTGCAAAGCAAGTGGTTTTAATAAAAGCTTGATGACACTTTAGTGCACATTATAAATAGCAGAACACCAGTCCTCTGCCAGAACAGACGCACTGAGTGCAGCTCTGGGGTTTGATAATTGTTTGCTTTTTCACCGTGATCTGGGCCTCATTTTTTATTCCCCCTATATTTAACCCGTTCCAAAGGGATACATCCACTCCAGGAATACAGTTAGGATATTGCTTACAAATTAATTTGCACAAGCTTCGTAATCTACTAGAGGCCAGGAACAAACCGTTAATGTCTAGTAAAGGGAAAACCATTTATGATGATGAAATATGTCCAAGAAACCACTTGGCTCCATCCTGCTCAGACTCCTGACCTGTAGGTGCCAGGCGTTCTGGCAAGCCTGCCATTTTATTTGGATTTTGTTTCATATCAAGAACACAGTACATTTTTAGAGAAACAATACCTTTACTACAAAACCGTGTAAATGATTATATACAAAATAGCTACTGGGATTTGGTTTTGTACTGCAGGGACAAAAATAACTAGCTGCTGACATTTATTTACGCTTCCTTAATACTAGGTACATAACACCACTGATCAGAGTAAAGGCAAATGCAATCCAGGCTAAGACGAAGGAGTAGCCATACTGGCCTTCAGAAACTTCAACAATATATTCACTGCTCCTGTGCAGCTCTTCGTGCCTATCTGTGTAAATGGAAGCTGCAATCATAACACACAGACCTGCAGGAGGGAGAAAACAGCAAAGTTTAGCATCCCGACGTATTCTCAATATGCATAAATATTCACTGTCCTTTTTCTGCCAGCTGCTTCCACCAACGTCCTTTTTTCACGGATACTAATTTTTCCATTCTCAAACTAAACTGGGAGCATTTCAGGACACATTTTCCATTTCTTTGGCATGGATTAAATGTGAAATGCTGTTGTGTATTTATGTAATTTGCAGTGAGCGCAAAATGATTCTTAACATCTGGACACTTTTAAAGACTAACAAAAAGTTAAGGGAGTACCTGCCTGGAACAATTACAGAGTTACCTAATTTGTTCAGAAAGTTCAGAATCTCTGATTCTTTCCCTTCCAAGTTTAAATTGCTTTATTCTGAGCAGTCATGTCATCTATGTTTTAACTGCCTAAATAGTACGGAGTGGAGCAGTTCACTGCTTAAATATATATGAAGGATAAGCCTTGGCCTCAAGAGCCCTACAAATTTCTCACGCAGCTCATTCTCTTGGAAATCTGTTCCCCCTCCCCTTTCCTACTTTCATGTAAATGGCATCAAAGTCACAAGTGTTGAAAAATCACTCACATGACAAAAGCTGGATAATAGAGGTTAACACAAATCTTTCTCCTTGCTTTAGACGGAAGAGTTGAAGAATGAAAACCAGAAATCCCACACAACAGAAAATAGTGGATAGGATCATGCCAGCCTGAACAGCCTGAATTGATTGATACTCTGCAAAAACAAAATCAGCCTTGATTAAAAATACAGCTTCTCTCTTTGCTTTCTCCTGCAAGGAGCACAGGGACAAGCCTATGTTCTGTAAGCAGTTTAGCAGACACAGCAAACCAGTTGTGCCTGCATTGCCCAGGGTGGTTCTTCTCTGTGTCCTTGGGATTAATACCGCCAGTATTTTAGGGACGTTTAATAAAACCAAGTAAAAATACTGAAGAGACCATTTCTCCCCCATCCTTTGCTACCATAAACATAGTAGAAACACAGTGAAACTTCCCAGTGTCCTAACTGGCTTACAAATGCAGACCTGAGCCTCTCACCAGACCTGGAGACAGCTCCATCCAGTAAGCTGTAACCAGACAGGATATCCACACTCGGCACAAAAGAGTCCTTCGATTCAGATCGTTCATCCTGTCAATTACTTTCCTAAAACTAGGAGCTCTGTGTCACCTTGCTGCAATGACACAGACAAGCTAAGATACACAGATAAGCTCCTACAGCACCTCTCCTGTAGCACAGCCACAGTGCAGTTAGTAGGTCTGTGAACAGCAGACGTACCTGAGCTACTTCCAATCTAGACATCTGGGATATCTCATTTCAATGCACGCATAGAAATACAGACATCAGATGCGAATCCATCAAATCTGTGTTATCTTAGATATGCCCACGTGTAGTGGCAGGAGAGAGAGGCCCTAAAACAACCTGATGCTTGGAAAACAATGTATGGCTACGTGGCTGTTGAAATCAACTACCTCTTTAATCTACGCAAAGATCGCAAGTGTAGAACTAAAGTAAATGTAACATTAGAGATTTTGTTTCCATTTTTGGTAAAGTGGGCTATTAGGCAGTGCTGTATATTAAGCCACCCTTTGTTAAAACTCCAGCTTGTGTTCTGACTTTCTTCCACTCTTCCCCCCACTCCTGTATGCAGCCAGCATTTTTATGTTCTTCTTTGCAAGTTCAAGTTCAGTTCCGAGGCAAATTCTATCATTTCAGCCCCACTTTCAGCTGACTGTTTTTATTTGATTGAATTTTTAAAGACCCCTTCAGCACTTGTTAGTTGTTTGTGTTTACTCTCTGGCACTGGGCTTTCAAGTGCACCTGATAGTCCCCTCTGTTTTCCTCTTCCAGTAAGTGTTGGAACAGTTTGTTTTCCCAAACTAAAAAGCCATTATTAAAGTTTTTAGAAGACCTGAGTAGTTAAAGCGTGCGGATTTCTGAGGAAATGTATTACTGCCCCTGCAAATTTCATAGCAATTTCACCAGATCTCCTGCCAAAGGAACTGAGACATTGGCGTGGAGGGACACTCACCTCTGAACTGATCAGTAATAGCCAGGCAGGTGCTAATATTTGTGGAACACATTCTCCAGACATCTGTAGAAAAATTATCTCCTACCCACCAGGCCTGCAAAATAAAAGGCTCTTACAGGAAAAACGAACAGAACAAACAAAAACCTCCCCAACACAACAAAACCCAAACAAACACAAAACCTAAACATCCCAAAGCACAAGGGGTTTTCCACTGTTGGATCAGAAATTTTGGATAGTCGGAGACTGCTCACTCCGTAAGATAGCTCGACAAGATCTGCTTTGTTCATCCAGACCCTGCTTAGGCTGCACAAGGTTTAAAGGCACAGCATTTTTTAATTCATGGGAAGCATGAATCAGGGCATCATCTATGAAACCAAAACCCTTTTTAAATGTTCTGGTTCCTGACACAGAATTAAGTTAATCTCAGCTGTGCTGTCAATGTGCAAATGCAGCATGTGGACTATGGCGTCTGACTGGAAGGAGCTCGTGATGAACTAAGAGTTTCCTGGGGTATTTCTATTTTAGTGTTTTAGGTTTAACATACAACGGTAGTACAGTAACTGAATAAGCTGAAGCAAATCCCACTGCTTCACCCTGCAAGCGTGGTAGAATTTGTAAATATTCTCCCTGGCCAAGTATCTCACAGGAGAGAAGATCAGCTATAGAACATGGGCTTCTAACATGATGCCCTACAAGTGTGTGGCATGCACTTACCCAGGTATACCAGCAACAGGCATAATCAAAGCATTTTTGTTCCAGAAAGATATAAGGAGACCAGCAGGTCTAACAAAATTGCGTGCTTTCAATACACAAGTTGAAGACAACTAGAGAATAACTTCAGTTTTATGAAGCAAAGAAACACCTGTGTGCTGGAGAGAGAAAGAGACGACACTTACATTGTCAATAGTTGAGATGAACAGCAGTGCTGCTGAGGTTATGTGAAACACAATAATGAAAGCCAGAAGAATCAACATCCTTGATCTGTGGAGGCTTTAGTCTGAGATCAATCTGTTAAACATAAGAGCATATATGAACAGTCCTTAAAAGCTGTCAGCAGATCAACCTGTGATTGTGCTATTTTACTGTGGCTGGGAGGAGTCAAGGTCAGTGGGAGTGTGTTTCAGAGCAAGGTGCTATTAGGGCCCGGAACAGCGTGTGCAGTTTGACTCCACAACGTGTTCTTTCTCCAGAGACAAAAGATTTCACTTGATCAGAGCTTCCATAAGCGTAACGGCCTTCTGCTATATGTGATATGTAACGAGCATCCCCGCTCTTTAAATGAATCACAGCTTGAAAGGAAGCCAAGAGATACATTTTGCAACCTGCCAGCGGGATGGCTGCAGTGAGTGAACACACAGAGAGGTTTCTTTCTGTTGGCTTCTCCAGCAAAGAGAGAAAAGTCCTTCATGTTGACTTTTAGAGAAACACTTTTCAAACTAGAGCCACATTTGCATGTGATGCTACAATTCCCCCTGGCTACAAGTAAGGTCTTGTTCCAACCATAGTTTCAAAGTAGGAAGAAGCACAGATTTCAAAAGGATGCTCGTAGAACAAAATTCAGTGCATCAAGAACTACCTCCTAGATTTAGTAACAGCTGTGTTGTACTTTACGTCTCCTATAGTCTGCCTTTTGTTCGTATAGTTACAAGTTGTACCCATTGAGGAATGACTTAGGGCCACCTTTTCTCCAGTAAATTGCTCTGACTGGTAGGGTTAAACACACCCATTAGCCATATAATAATCCAGTTACTTTATGTTCAGTCACTTAATACTTCTCTGGTCTACCTATTATCTTCATACCTTATCTAACCCATTTATTACCATTCCACATCTCAAATGGAAAAAAAATGTACAAAGGAACCACAAACTTTATTTGAACTGGAATCCCCAGGAAATCTGTGGGCACGTAACAAAGAGTTCAGGGAAAACTACTGCTAGCAATACATAGATATGTGCATTTGATTGGTAGATCTAGTATCTTCTTCTTGTTGTTGTCTGAAAATGCTGCCAGTTAATATATGCTATATTCTCTAAGGAATCTGCAGTCTTGCAGATATTTCCCGTGCATTTACTGTGCTCCACTCCATAGCATTATCTGCCTGCTATCACTGACCAGTGCATCACGCGTTTCTCCACTCCCGCAATCTCTTAGCTCAAATGATCCCATTCACCTAACACAGCAAACAGCCAGAAGAAAAGGCAGCTGTGACTTTTTTGATGACTTCTATTATTTTTTTCACGTCTAACCCCCTCTCCTCTACTGCCAGTTACTACAGGCATGAACCACATGGAGACTAACCACTGAGAGGACTACTTCCACAGCATTTCTGAAGCAGCTCCACCAGCATTCTCGTCAGCCCAAAATACTTGAACAAAAAGATAGCAGACAGCATATAAACACCCTGAGTAAAGACTCAGAACTTCTAGACTAATCCTTTACATCTACACCGCAGTGCAGCCTTTCCCTGCAGTGCAGGCTTCCAACAAGCACAAAGCCAAGCAGTATTGAAGTGCTTTTGAGAAAATGAAAATTGATCACCGCAAACATCCGTACCTAACTGGAATGACGGGATGGGAAAGCTAATTCCTCAAATAAGGAAAGCACCTACTCCGTTTTTTATTCCTTTCCATGTTCTCACTGCTGAACTTTGTCTTCTCAGACAAACAAAAACCAGAAGTGGTAATTTCCTCCAGAGAGACGATTCTGCTGTATGACTCAAGATCCTCTGAATCTAGTTCTGCTTCTAGAAATGTCATTCATGGCTCTGTAGCGAGCCTTTCCTGAATGAAAGGAAGGAAGAAGGAAAAGGAGGTATTTTGTGGTTTTTGTATAATACCACATCAAAATGCTTTCACTGTGAAGTGTACCAGTCTTCACACGGCACTCTCTTGTCTTGCGGTTGGGTTTTTTCTGTTTCATTTGTTGCACAGATGATAATCTAAGCAGACAATAATGCAACAATCATCTGCCATGTAAGGAGATAGAAACAAACTGTACTCAGCATTATTTTAAGAATAACAATACAATTTAATCTTATTACATGAAGCATCATAAAGTACAAGAGACAGAAAAATGTAACCTAATTAAAACCGATCTTGCAAAATCAAGACTTGCCAGCACAGAAAAATCCACTTAATCTTCAATCAAGTGAATGTTTTTGTCTTACTGCTTTCAGCCATAAACAGAAGGATTTCAAACAGGATGGATAAACATGTCTGAGTGGGGAGGAGACGAAATTTTATGGTTTAGCCAAATAAAGCCAAGGGTGATTGAAAGAGAGTTTTGTCTTTACACAAAAAAAAAGTAAAGGACAGTAAGAATAGTTTGATGTGACTGTTCTGAAGAACCCTTGTAGCAGCCATTTTTTGATAGTGCCTCCTGACTTGCCAGCAACATCTCCCTTCATGAGCTGCTACAGCGCTGTGCAGACAGTGCTACACCAACTACCCACAGACACGGAAATGACACACACTGGGGAAAAGGAGACAGACCAATTCCGAGGAACTAATACCAGGAAAAGGCAGCAAGAACTTGTTACCTAATCCGTCATGCCTGAGAAGGGATCCCAGAAGAGCACAGAAAGATCTGTGGACTTCTATGACTCCTAACGACTTTCTCTTCCCGGGGAGAGCAGCAAGGAGTGTCTCTGGTTCATCACGGTCTGCACAAGGAGCACTGAGGGGACGAGGGTCTTCCCAGTAACTCTGTGTCATCTGTGTGAAGAGAGCAAAGAGCAGCTCCCTTCTAAGATGTAGCCAGCAATGATACAGAAGCTTCTACAGTAAATGCATCCCAGGCCTTTGAGGCAGAAACTCTGGAGGGGGGACTAAGCAATGAGTTATATCCCAATGCTGGGATTTAAGAGTTTACTTTGGAGACTCAAGATTCTTCCACTGCCTCAGCAAGAGGCTCGCTCTTCCCTCCTTGATCCTCTGAAGACAGCCTGCCTGGGTACCTCTCCTAGCAGCAGGCAGCTCCTTTCCTCTCTCTATGAGCAAGGAAAGGACACAGTTATATTTTCACATGGAGGACTTCTGAGAACACTGTTTGCATTAACATTCAGAATTCTTACTGTAATAATTTGCTCCTAACCAAATGCTTTGGTCACATCCTATTCTGCATACTAGTTGTAGTCCTCTTGGTTTCTTATTCATTCTGCTCAACAGAACCAGCAGCAATCTAGTTTAGATGAAAACCCTCTAATCTCATTTCTGCAGCCACAAGAAAATATTGCTTAAAAGGGGTTGCTAATGAGAGCAGAAAATACATATTTAAATCACATAAATTTGGAAACCTTGTACTATTGCACTGAACAAGAATCTACAAACTATATTAAGAAGATGCATAGAAATGCTCCGACTCTTCAAGTAAAACTGCCACCATCCCTGTGTGATGTGACAGGGGATTCTGAAGGGAATTTTTCTGTTGCTGTCCTGCAGCTTTGGAAGCACTGCCCTATTATCACACTCATACCTGCTGCTACATAAAGGTTTCTTGCTCGCACAGGAGTCTTGCTCTGAAGTGAACCATTGCTCAACTCTTCTGGTTTGGTCTCTTGGTTGTCTCGTTTAGTCTCATAGGTAAGCGTGTATGGATCAAAAAAAAAGTTTCCTGGGCAAAGTAATCTTTACTTTCTGTCATTTGAAGTAATACACACTTGATATGCTCTCAGTTGATGGTTTTTAAGTACACTGCCTTTAGGCGTGAATGAAGACTGGGATGATGCCACAGATATTGTTCATCCTTCCCCAAAAGTGACTTAGTTCACGTGATATTAAAACCAGATTTTGGGGTTATAATAAGAAGGACTTTGGACATCAACGTAATTTCTTCAATTGCAAGCCTTGGAATTTAATACCACTTTAGAGAGCATGTTGTAGGGCAGAAACAAACAGGCACAGCCGAGTTAGAAGGGAAGGCTGCCACTGAATCCAGAAAGAGTAAGTTATAAGAATCGTACTGAGCTTTGCTGTGGTAATAAGGTTTCCCACAAATGCTGTTTAAGTTGAAGGATACTAACACAAAACACACTGAAAACAGAAGGCCAGTTTTATTAACAACAAAGATTTTTCTAGTTAGTGCAGAAGAACTGTTTCTGGGTAATATGCAGCACTACCTTCTTTTGCACAGGGAGGATAAATGCAGCAGTTACACTTCTCTTTAATCTTTTCAGGAAAGCAGGCTATTGGAAGAAGCAGTTTCCACTTTTGTTACAAGAGCCTGATGTGCTTTACAAGACTAAGAAGGGCCTCTGCTAGAATCTTTGCGACATGTAGAGACAAGTACCTTTTACAAGATAAAACAGTACAACAATCACAGACCTGCACAGTATAAAAAAGCCTCCAGTCCAGGGTTCCCAATGTTTCTGTAGAGTAAGCAAACGTGGATTGCCTCCCTGTGTCAAACTCCAACCCTCACCCCAAAATAAGCCTCAGTTTACCTTTAAGATAAAATTTATCTTAAATGTCCAGCAGTCCAAGTTTCTTACTGTTTAGCACAGCAAGCAAGCAAAAAGGAAAACTCTGTCTTTGCCAGTTCTTAACAGAAGGTTTATCACTACTTTCCACTCCAGCTGTCATGTCTACAACCCATGCTTTCATTTCTTCCCATGAGGTTAAGTTCTGCTTCCAGGCTATTCCTCGTGTTTGTGCACACTTGATTTCTGCAACCTAAGACAGCATGTTTATCCTGTGCTCATTTGCACCGAGAAGGCTAAAGCTTATCCTCCAGTTTTGTCTGCTGTCCTCACTTCCAATGCTCAAGTCAGTTTTTTGTATCATTGAAAACCTCAACATGGACAATCTGGTTTATACGCCCCGCAGCACGGGTGAAACACCGCAGAACAGCTCCTGCTCAGCACAGACCAAGGCTGGAGGTGTGCAGACTGCTCGTCACCCACTTCTACTCCACTGAAAAGGCACACCCAGAAGTAAGGGCAGAGGATCCTGCTAAACGAGTTACCATACCTGCAGCTTTCTGCACTGAGATTTTTCTGCAACTAGAACAGCAGGTCTTTGGACCATCAATAAGCATTTGATTCAGCTGAACTTCCTTGAGGTCACTGGTGTAAAACTGAATCAAAGCAAGCCTTCTTAATTATCAATTCTCCTGCCCCTCAGTGCTATAATTAAGTCTATATATGTGAAATTAGAAGAAAAAGCTTGTATACGGGTGGCATGAGAAGTCTGTCATCTTGTGATGCATCATAAGATGTTTGGATTTACATGATAATCACTTTATTTTGCTCAGAGTTCTTGTGCCACATCTCATGGTGTCTCATGACAGAGAACTCAGGAGCTGGTTCATGTTTTGTCTGTACCACTCTCTAAAATTGCATGACAGTGCCTTGCTTATAAGGGACAGAGTGATACTGAGAACTCTTTTTTTTTTTTTAATCAAAAGTTTCTGGCTTTTCTGTACGGTTCTGAGACCTGGAACTAAAACTGAAGTAAATTCAGACAGCAGAGTTTCTCCCAAACTAGCAAAAGCTTTGAGGATTTCAACAATCCTCTAACGCCTAAATATCAAACAACATAAAAGACAAGAAAATCAGGAAATTTAACACCAAGGGAATAATTATACCAGTTGAAACAACTTACTCCAATTTCATTACTCCTTCTGCCTGAGTTAATTTAACAGTTGGGAACACCAACATTACAAGACATAATTTACTGCGTGGTATTCCTTAGAACAAGGCAGATAACATTCAAACTCTTATTCTCCAAGCTGACTGTTGTTCTGACCCTGTTCACAGCCTGTGGTATCTGTACATTAGTCCATCATTCGAGTCACTTCCACTGGCTCGCTCGTCTGTGGGTTTTAGCTGCTGCAGGTTTCACTTGCAGCACAAGGCTGGCCTGACTCAGGTGTGCAGCGCACCGGCCCATCCTCACCGTCTCCAGGGTTTCTCTGCACCCCGCTGTGTTGATCTGCACATTCCCCAGCTCTGGCACAATTGGATCCTTTCCATGTCAGCTACAGAAGAATCTTTTATCATGCAAGCAGTCTGGAAAAGACAAGCACATCCTTGTACCCTTCTTTCTTATTTTTTCCTGGGTCATCAATGCATATTGGAGAAAAAAGCAATTTAGTTCTAGTTTAGAAGACAGCCTTACTTTAAGGACACAGCCTTTAAGGATTTCAGAGGACAGGAGGGCTAAAGTTGAAGCCAACACTGCGTGTAAATTTAAAAACAGCATTGAATGGTTTTATTGTCAGCAATTCCTGAGAAATGTACTGATAGTTCTCTGGTGCATGAACTGATGTGCTACTGCTACGGCTCGCAGGTGTACAAACTACACAGAAAAATTCTCACCTTTATGAAATCCTTATTCATAATTCAATAATTAAGAAAATAGTTCTACCAACAGATATCGAAGTCCCTGAATTTATGCTCGTGTATTCTCTGTGTTCAGGGAAGCAAACAGACTCTAGAACCGGACCCTGTCCAATCGACTCTTCACGTTCAGGTGTCGATTCAAATTCTGCCCTGTTTCCATGCTCAGGTGTTACAAAGCTACCAGTCAGTACACAGATAGCATGTCCTCTTTCAGCCAGTGATCTCCCTAGCCAGCTAGGCTCTGGCTAGATCTCTACAATACTGAATGGGAACCTGGGAGGGAAATGCGAGCTAAGAGTAGCACTCTACACAGCAGACAGGCTCCCACACATTTCTTTCCAGTTATGAAGCTAAGCATGAAGAACAATGTACACTCTTCAAGAAAGAACATTTTAGGCCCCTGCTTGATGCTGGACTTGGAATCAAGAGAGTGGATGGCACAGACACCATCAGCTCTTTTTGCTTACAAGCAATCAGTTGAGAACACACTCAAGACCACGGCTCTTTGTGCTGCCTAGCTGATGTGGAAGGAAGAGAGCTCACTTACACTTCTAGCTGCTTTCCAAAGTCCTTCATCACAAAGCAAGGAAATCAGAAGGAAATGAAACTGTGTTCCCTTGCACACAATCACTGTATGTAGGGGAAAAAAATATCAAAACAGCAAAAATGAATTCACAGTATTTTCTAGAGCACTATTTGAATTATAGAATTTATACTTTTTTAACTTAATGGCAGGAAATGAAAGTAGGGTCATTCTGCCAGATCTATCTGTTGGTGCCCTTGAAGCAGCCTCGTTAAGACCCAGCAACCTTCAGGACAATTAAAGCATTGGGCTTGTTGAATTTTGGTAGTGAAATACGGAGGCTTGGAGACAAAGTGGCAAGATAGGGTATGACCTCAGTTTTATCCATCTTCTTTCAGAAAATCTTGCCTTGCAACCAAAGCCCTGAGGTCTGTTTTTTATGTGCACCAAGATTACTATAAACCTATAACTTAATAAAGCCTTTTATCATTATTATGGCAAGTTTGTCCATCCTGTTGGTACTGGTGGGACTGCCTAAGCAATAGTGAATAAGCTCATGTTCTTGGCCTACCAATCACCTGTGTGTGAGCAGACACTGAAGCACCCTTTCAGTTCTATTTCCTAAGTACTAAATCTCAGCTCCTCCTCTGAAACCATGCCTAGGTAGCAAAAATAGCATAGACTGTGCTTACAGTTAGGCCTGGCACTTCCTCTGTTCCTTCTCACCCTGTCCTCCTCATTTCATCTATGCTATGAAGTCAGAACTCCAAAGTTTGGGAAATTATAACTCTGCTATCCAGACAAAAACAAAAAAATGCAGCAAAAATGCAAAGTGCTAACTTTTGAGTATTGAGACTCAAAGCAGCTGATGGTTCTAACGTTTCAGGAATGCTTTTAATAAAGTTTCGACCTACGGATGCCAGCGTTGCTGCCACTTCTGTAGCTCTGTCAGTCATTTATTTGCGAGCAAGTCTGGACTGGGTTTGGACTTGCCCTACCACTCCTTTCACTGTGGCCCTACTGCGTGCACTGCAGAGGGAAGTCACTGTGCCATGAAGCCTTTGTGGGCAGACCGAGCAGAAGAGAACAGGAAGGACCTCTGGGAAAACACAAAGACAATGCCCTGCTGCAGGGTGGGAAAGTGGCACTTACAGGGAAAATGAGCCCTGTGACATCTTACCTGAAAATTCTAAGAAATATCCTCAAGCTTAAAGATTCAAGATCCTTATATCCAAATACACCAGCAAAACCTGGAACAGAATGTAACAGCCACTGTATGCTGAGAAGACAATTTAGCAGGTACAG
>JANHFX010027195.1:0-33855 GCA_027560015.1 Chloroceryle amazona
CCCGTGGCCAGGTGTCCCCGTCCAGGCCGGTCCTCGCCGCCCCCTCACCTGTGGGCCTGGCAGCAGAAGAGGCAGAGGTGGACCCCGCAGGTCAGGCACCGCCCCGCGGCCGCCCCGTCGGCGCAGAGGTCGCACCCCGCTGCCGCCGCCGCCGCCCCGCCGCGCCTCAGCGCCAGGTAGTCGGGGGTGAGGCGGCCGACGCCGCCGGGCGGCAGCTCCACCGCGGCGTCGCACACCGGGCAGAGGACGCTGCGGGTGGCGGCCCGGCCCGGCTCCCCCAGCGGCCCGAGCCGCCGCAGGCAGGGTGCGCACAGCGAGTGCAGGCAGGGCAACAGCCGCGGCGAGACCCAGGGCTCGGCGCACACCGGGCAGCGCGGCCCGGCCGACATGACGATGACGGCGCCGCCGCCCCGCTCGGCAGGGACGCTCCGCCGAGAGTCCCGCCGGGACCGCCACGCGCCGCCTCCCTCACGCCGGGCCTCGCGCCGCCCCCGCGGCCGTTGGGCGCGGGCTGCCCCGTTGCTACGGGCGACGGCGGTTGGCGGGCGGGGGGGGACGGGACGGCACCCGGACCGTGCGTGTCGTACCCGAACCGGCGACCGGTGGCCGTGCGGCAGGGGCCGTCCGCTGCCGCCGCCTCCCCCGGGGCAGGCAAAGGCGGGCAGAAGGGATCCGACTGCCCGCTTTGTCCTGGGCCTCTTCCCGCGCTGAAGAGCCGTGTGCCGCTGCTCGCCGCCTCTGACGCCGTCTGTGTTTTCCGAGCCGGTCATCTGGGAAACGGCCCCTTCCCCACCCCGCCGTGGGGCATTTTGTGTTTCCAGCTGTTCCAGCTCAAAACTTCACCACCTGACGGAGCCTGGTCTGCAGGCGGCCTCTGACTGGCCTTTGCTGTGCATCTTTGCAGACCCTTCGCTGGTCCGGTGGTTGCCTTCAAGCGTTTGTAGTTCTTCCTTCTGGTCACCAGTGACCTTGCTGAACAGCCGGGGAGCGATGTCAGTGAAACTTGGATAGATACAGCGCAGCACAGCCAGGCTTCCCCGTGACTGCCAACGGGGACTGTCTGATGGATGAATAGAGGACCTCGCCTGCTATTGAGACATACTGTAGAAGACAGGCTTTGAATCAGAATGTCATTGAAGTGCTACATGAAGCTCCTTGGACTTTGATGGTATCTACACCATCACAGAGCCCATCGTCCTGCTTTGGCAGGGGGTAGGACTCAGTGATCTCCAGAGGTCCCTTCCAACCCCTCCCATTCTGTGATTCTACTAGTCTATGGTTCTACACCATTGCTCTTACCAGTCTGATCTGAAAGCTCCTCAAAGAACAAAATAAATTAAAAAACAGCAACAACAAAACAATCAAACAACTTTTTTCTTTAAATCCCTGTTGACTGGCACTGATGATACATAACGTGCTGCATCCCACCCTTAATGACTGAGCTTTGTACCAGCATCTCCATTAGTAACTGTCATCTCCTGCTTGGCCCTTTTGAATACCAGTGTGACATGAACACCGTTTGAGACTTTGGGATTGTAAATTCCCTAAATTGTATTAAAAACAGGCAAGGGAGAATTACAGTTAAGTTTTTTTAGGACTTCTGAGTGGAAATCAGCTAAACCCATGATCTGTAAATACTTAACCTGCAGTGGATGCTACCATCCCTCTGATGCAGAATGGCTTGACCTTGTCTTCTTCGTGCAATACGCTCAAAAGACTTCTGTGTCTTTCATGTTACAAGATGAAATCAAGGTTTTAGATCACAATCAAGTGTTTACAACCTTGAAGCTGATCAAAAAAGATGTTTTAACAGCCTCCTTCGGATTAGCTATTAGCAAGTGAAGTGGTTGTGGCGGGAGGTTAGAGAGATAGAAGTTGCAGTCATTGCGAGACTAGATGATAAGGAGATTAGACATTGTGGCAGAGAGGAAAGACTGCTGCTTCTAATCGTGCTAGTGGAAACAATAGAAAATGACACTGCAGGCGTGGGTGTGTGAAGAAAATAGGAGAAGAATTTAACAGTGCCCTTGTGCAGAAAAGGCGAGCTAGAGAATGGCAGCATCTTCCACTGCTGCAGAGACGGTGAAATAAACCGTGGGTGGCTGCTGCAGAGGAAATCTGAGGTTCTGCCCCAGCTGATATGATCGGATCATCCGCCCTGAGGCTGATCATCTTGGAGGACAAGATAGATCCCTGCTGAGTAACATATCCCTGAGCCATCACCACACAGCAATAGCACCCTCCAGATGATCAGGGGAAGTCATGATGCAATAGGCTGGGAGAATGGTCACAAGAGCCCCGTGAGACTTGGAGGAAGAAAAAAGAACATGTTAATTTATAAACACTGATAGGCAATAAAGGAACATAGTTACCAAAATGAAACAATGAAAAACGTGTCATTAAAATTTCACTAAGTAATAATGTTTCCCTTTTGCCACATTTTGTGAGAGTTAATGGCTAAGTATCCTCTTTTGACCCAGGATTTATTTGAAATGGAGAGTCCTCTTCAAACAAGTTTTCCTGCTTCTATTGTTAGAGGCATCTATCAGAGCCTCCCAGAGTACTTGCTCTAGGTGACCTGTTCTTTCCCTACCACACTTTCCCTGCCAGATTCTTCCCCTTTTTCCTGTTTATCTGCTTCTCATTTCCTACCAGTAAGCACTGGATCATCACACAGAGACATGGAAGATTTGGTTTCCTTCCACCTACTCTTCAAGGACTCTTGACTAATATTTCTATTGTATTTCCTAATTAGCCCATTCTGGGGAGAGCTTTATGCTGCTTCCCTGTTTTGTTTTTTTTTTTTTTTTTCTGAAGAAATATTGTTAAAACTTTTTATATCACATACCAAAAAATCTTTAAAGCGTAATTTCCTTCCTAGAGTCTTTGTGAGTAGTGTGGGTGTAAACCCCTGATTGCATTTGGAATGGGGTGCCTCATGTTCCCCTGTACCTACCTACTCTGTTAATTTTGGGGAGCTGTTTCTGGATATCCTGTCACAAGAAATGAACTGAAAAGGTGGTGAAGCTGATTAGTGAAGAGGACCACAAGGAACAGGCCTGGGCTTGCAGAGAAGTCCAAGATGACTGATGATAAAAAGGAAGCACTGAAAGATATTCAGAAATAAATTATTAGAAATCTTGTCAAAAGAAAACAGAGAACCTTTCAAAGTGCCACAACCTGGTTAATGGCAGCCAGAGGAAGGTAGAAAATCATTTATCTGGAGAGTTCACAAAGAAAAGAGAGGTGGAACAGACAGTTGGCTGCTTTCTAGCTGACCAGCAAGTCCAGTTTTACTGTGGATTTAGCAGTCCTGGGAGCTATTATTTTTCAGAGACTTCTCTAAACATGTCAAAGCTGCTGGGCTGATCTAGGAGTACTTGTTTTCATGAACACTGTTCTGTATTGTCTATTGCCCAGACACCCAGCTAACAGCTCTTCAAATTTATATCAGCCTCACCTGAACAATCCAACAAAGCATCTCCTAACCTAGGCAGGATCTCTTCCCCACTCAGCTAAGGATGCATTTATAATTATGTGGCATTTGACTGGTGGGAGGAGCATTTTCTGTACCGTTCTTTCAGCCTCTATCATTATCAGTCTATTTGCTGAGGCACAGAGGCTGGTGTCTTCCCCAGCCCTCACTTTCTGCATCCAGCCTGATTGATGCCCCAGGGGTCTCCGAGTGTGAGTACCTACACTTACTCCAGTTGAGGCCACCCAGAGTTTGGGCATTTCCCACCCCCCAGGAGCCTGGGCTGCCCACAAGGCTAGGCTCCATCTGCCTTCATTAGCTGTGTAGTATGGTTGTGAGGACAGGGGGGACGGGAAAGCTGCAGGCTTGGACAGAACAGGTAGAGCCATGCCCAGGGACGAAGCTGCCTCTCTCTCTGTGCACCAGTGTTCATCCAAGTATGCCTCTCACAACAAGGTGCGAAGGAAGATCAGATCTGGTAACAGGCTCGTGGTTGGGTGTAGCATAAAGGACAATCTATAGGTCATTAATGTGCTCTCTGCATGAGACCCTCCCCTGGCTCTTGGTTTTCTAAGTGCAGTGTCTCAGACAGTCTTTGTGTGTGCCTAGTTATAAAGCACTTGACTTCAGTTGGGTTGGTGTGTCCCACTCAGCCCAGCCCTTCTGGGTTGAGTTTGTATCTCCTTTGACTCATGGAGCAGTCTAGCTACTGGACAGGGCCATGTCACTTGTGGGGCCACACAACTGTCACTTTTTATTTCTCTAGCTGGTGGCAAAGTTCACTCCCATCAGAGATGAAGGAGTAGAGCTGCTGTCCAACATGGAAGACTCAAGCTGCAATGAGCAAGTTTGCCTTTGGAAGAGGAGGTGCCAGTTGACGTTTGCCTGTGCTGGGCCTGGAGGACACACAAGCACACTGGCTCTGCTCAAGGCTCACATTACACAATTTCTGCAAGCTGATGGCATGGGGGAACGTGACAGCTGCTGCAGAAGGACAACACTTGGGATGGAGAGAGAGGACTTTTGCCCTGGGATCTCTCACAGACTTTCTTCAAGGTTCTTCTTCGCTCTTCAGAGAAACACCTTCACTACCAAACATCTCCCTTGACACATATACTCCTACACTCTATTTTAAATTTGCTAGTAGCTTTTTCTTTTCAGATTGGTGTTAAGCTTCAGGGACTAAACTAAACTGAAACTCAAGAGATCTCATTTAGCATAAGCCCAAGTCTTTTCATTTTGGTCTCCAAGGTCTCCAAGGTCTCCAAGGTACATTTCCGCTGTCACACATCGCACACTCTCGCAGGAGGATTTAAACTATTGCAGTGTGACCTGGGAAGCAGTGAAGGAAGAAGGCAGCAAAGCAGCGTGCCTGGCTGACTAAACCTGTGTCGCTCACCAGCTAATGGAAGGGCCACAAACACCATAGACAGGTGCTTGGCTTGACCCCGAAATAGATTTGCAAGAGGAAACAGAGTTTGAGGTGGTCAAGCACTATCCCTTTGGGCTGGCAGTGGTTCTTTGAAGACAAAAGCAGCTGCAGCTAAACCCCCCAGCAACACTGGCTTTGTGCAGACTTGCCCTTGCTGTGGCTGCTGACCAGACATTCTTCCTTTCCCCTCCTCCCTGCAGCTTTCCAGCCACCTGCTGCCACTTTCAGCTTTCTGTTGCTATATCTATCCACCCTGCCCCGAGCTGGAAGTCCACTTCTCTGCAGTCAACGGAGGCTACTGCAAGTTAGAAGCCCCTTGGTTGTAATCCGGAACCAGGCACTGGTTCTGTGCGCTGCCTTTTCCTGTCTGTACTGGTTTGAGTGAGAACAGAACTAATTCTGTTCAGTGATTTTACTTTTCAGCTCGGTCTCTTCTAAGTCACTGCACTGTCTGAAGTTAACAGCAGATTTTCTCAGGCAGTGTCTGCTGCTGGCAGCAATAACACTCCAGGTTTAGAGTTATCACCAAGGGTTGGTGTGCTGACCAAGGCCACTGCTGGATCTTGTGTGCCATGTTCAGGGGTGTGCGGGGAGTAAAAGGCTGCACCCGTAGGGAGGAAAGGACAGGACAGGTGACCCCAAACTGACCAATGACATATTCCATCCCATATTCATCATATTCACTATAAAGTTGAAGGATCACAAGGGTCAAGTTCTGTTCTTCAATGGCTGGCATCCGCAGAGGAGTGTCTGTGCTGCCTTCACTTCCACTCTGTGTGTTCCAGAATCCAGTTCCTGCGCCTGGTTCCCGTCTGCCGCCGAGTCCAGTCTGGATGGGTGTGCTCACCTAAACAGCAGAATTGTAACTGTCGTAAAGATTCCCTCGATCAAAACTCACGCTTCTGAAGATCAGAAGCGATCCAGGACTCTTCAGCCTTGCCATCTATTTGGGGCACTTTTTCCACACTTCTGGGACACTGTACCTCTGCAACTAGCCCACAAGTAAGGCAGAGTTGTGCTGGGACTAGGAAATGTGGAATTTTCCACAGCTTGCTCTGTGCCTCAGCTGCCCAGCTAAAAAAAAAATTATGCTTTTATGGAGATCTCAGTCTTTAGATAACAAATGCTACGTGAAAAACTAAACATGCATCATGCATGGGACATCTTTAACATGCGAAAAATGATTGCCATGCCTCTTCCCAGCACACAACTGCAATTCCACACCAGCAAAGCTGGGACTGGAGCAGCTGCCTGCCTCCCAGCCACCCTGCACACCCTTGTTTTCCATACAGTGACTTCCCCATCCCCCTGCCCTGTATCCGGATTTATTCCATTAATCTCATTCCACATTTAGGGTTTTGCAAGCCCAGAAAGGCTCTGTGGAATGTGCAGCCACGCTCGGGCCTGCACTTTCATCTTGTGTAAAGAGACCAGACATTGGTAGAGCTGCCCTGGGCAGACACCGCTTGCTCTCCCCGCAGGGACTAACAAAGTATCACAGCAAAATACAGCATGCCTTACGCAATCTAAAAGTTTAGGGAAGCAAGATCTGTGCAGTGCACAGAAGAACAAGAGACTTTCCAGCTTCGAGGCACTTCCCTGAGCTCTGCTCAGCAGAGCCAGCACTGCTGGCTGGGGTGGAAGTGGAGCACAGCTCCAGCAAATCAAAGGGAGGAACAAGTGTGTGTGTAGCGAGAGAGACGGTGCAGGGCTGTTTCTGGATCTCAGCCAGAAAGACCCAACAACAAGTGGATTAATAAAATAGCTGTTTTAGTAATACAGAATAATCTTATGTCCCTCCAGATGCTGAAAATGCCACATTCATGAAGCAGCAGCATATTAGCCCTCAATATGATCACATGTGGCTATCACAATGGAATAGTTCCATCTTACACTATAGACACAACAAAGCAACGTGTTATTTTACAGCTGATCTGAATATCCAGACACTGTATTTCATCTCTCAGGGGATATACCTCTAAAACTTTGTGCCTATTTCCTTATTCCTTATTTCCTTATTCCTAACATCTTACATTCTTAAAGAAACAAGTTGCAGATAAAAAAACATCCCAAACTTTGGCAAAAGCAAGACACTCAGATACCATGGGGTTCAATTTGCCTCAGAGCTTTAAATTCATTTTACTACACAAAAATTTCAGCCTCAGAAAAAATGCTGAAAAAAGTTGAGACAAATGAAGCAGCAATATTTTAACAACATGTTAAGATAATTAAGCAGCTCGCAGTAGTAAAATATTCCAATATTCTGGACCTAAGTGTGGCTCTAGAGCAGTCCTCTTAATACCCAGCTAGACAACATGAATCAACAGTTCCAGATTGCCTTCTTCATGGAGCTGGCATTCTGAACAGCTAAAAAGTTCCAGAGGAAAATACTCTCATTTCAGGCTTTTCTGTTTAGAGACCTTATGGATTTTGTACATCCCCCTAAAGCTTAATGTCAAATTAAACAAGATCTATAGATCTTGTCAAACCTATAGAATTATCAATTTGCCTCTAGAAACTGGAATAAGTGGGTGTAAGCTTAAAAACAGAAAGCAAGATCTGTTTCTACACTTCATCTCTCTGCACCTTACCCTCAGCTATTTATCAACTATTTAATATTTCAAAACCCAAATAAAACCTGAACAAGCCAACACATTGCAGTCTCCCTCACTTACCTGCAGAAGAAACAACTAAAAACCCGAGAAAAACCCCTTGATTTTTTTCCACTAAAATGAAACAACTGTTTGCATTGAATTTTATAATCAAAACGTGTGAAGGAAATCTTCTTTTGCTTTCCCAGGGAAGCATTTTCAAAAGGAAACTAATTCCTATGTGGTACATGTGATAAAAGAGGAGGACAAGAAAACAGTGGCTACAGCTCTTCTCTTTACTGATGTTCATACCCTAATCTGTGGCCAAGTGTCCTGCTGACATTTAAGACCAACCAACCAAAACCCAACCAACCAACAAACAATCAAAAAACAACAGAAAAAAAACAAAAACAAAACACACCAGGAAGAAAGGCAGTAAAATGGTTATCTTGCAAAATCAGAAATCATTTGCAACAAAACACACTGCACTGATAAAGTGCTGGGACTGGATGATACCAGCCTGCCTAAGATTTAACACAACCGAAAAATAAAGATCAAATGAAGCCCTGAAACTTTCTCCTTCATCTGATATGAAAAAAAATCAGACGTGTTAGTGCTGGTGACAGCTGCAGTTTGTTTTCAGCCGTGAAACACTGTGCGACCCTGCTGTGCGAAGGGTAGATTTAGTAAGAGATGAATCCCCTTGTGTTCTAGCCAGTCCTCAGATTAGAGGGGCTAGGGACAGCTGGACTTAACTCTTAATTGGTATGCTAATTAAGATGTGTCGCTGTAGGTCACACAGACACATTAACAGCCTAACTGCTGTAGGTCTGGAAGGGAACCAGCACAATTTTCCCGTGATTACAGGTCTGACACCAGCTGCATGAACAGCCTCTTACGCTGTAGTCCGGTTGCATTCCCAAGAAGCAGTTGGATGTACCAATTACACGGTTTACTTGCACTTGCAACATAAAGATTAAGGTTGCTAATGATAAATATACTAAGCTGCAGAAATTGCTGTATAGCTCAAAAATACAATTGTAATTACAAATGTAATCTCCCAGGGAAAACCAAACAACATATACCTGGCATAGCCGAGGCTCAAATCTTACCAAAAGGTGTCCCTTCTGGGATGGGCAAGGAGGACAAACCTGTCAGTCTGTCCTTACGATATGGTGTCAAATTCGCATCCCACAAAATAGGTCTGAAAAGGGCTAACATTAATATTTAAGTTTTCTATTAATGTGTAAGTGTGGGAATGAGACTTGGGCAAATCATTAAGTTGGCTGATGAGTTGCACAAATATTCCTTGATGGGCTTTTCAGCCTTGATATCTTCTGCCAGGAGCAGTTCACTGCTGCAACAAGCAGGAGAAAAGGAAGGCCAGGCCCTCAACTGCTCTCACTCCACATTCAGTGTCATCAGAACACTGACCACTGGATCTCCACTCAGCATCAGTGTCTGCTCTAGACACTAGATGCTTATCAGCAGTGATAAGTTTTGACGGTTTGTGCTTTTTGCTTCCAAAAGACCTCAGCCTGAGCCACAGAAGGTTTCCCAGCCCCTGTCAAAGGCTGTGGAGGAGTTGGTGGGAAGGTGACTAGAGACACCCAGAAACACATTCCTGCGTTCCAAGATGAGCGTAGAGCACTTAGCCCATGTTGCAAGTGAGCTCCGTCACCAGACTGGCCACATGAGTGCAAGGTGACACCCAAGCTAGGTAGCTGTGCTGACAGAAATGAGTTACCACTTTGAACATGCCGCTCTGCTAACGTGGCTGCATGAGTTGGGTGACTTCTTCCAAGCAATTTTAGCTGCTACTTCACAAAATGCAGGACTATAAAGCTTCTTCACTTCCCAGGGGTAACACTGGAACAGTAAATTGCAGAAGTATCAATGTGCATTAGAATGGGCCCTCTCTTGAATCCCATATTTTTTAGATTTTCTAGATCTATTTAAAATAAATCCTCCCTTAAAAAAACAACCAAACAAAACCACAAACAAACAAAAAAAATAAGGGGAAAAAAAGGAAATTATCTTTTCTTCATTCTCCTAAAACTGAACAGATTAAAAGGATATGGGCTGGCCCCTTTTAATGCCCCACCCTATCAATATCTTTAGGGGCAAATTTAACAGTTAAAAAATATTAAAACAACTTTACTCAAAATCTGATTTTGAGACTCACAGCTATTTTCCTCCCCAGACTTGCAATTTTTTTTTAATCTCCATTATAAAGGTCTTTGCCCAGATTAAATATAATGAAGGAACAGATATGTAAGAATTTCCTCAAAGTCCTAGGTTTTATTGTTATTTGTTAATAACAAAATGATGCTTTAAAAACTCAAAAAAACCCAATATAAAACTGTGGTCATTAGAGTATTATATACACACACCACAAAGCAGTTTAACACCATTGTACTCCATCAGTTTCTCTTGTATCAAAGAGACCATACTTGGGTACACAGCAAGTAGAGATTCTGATTTTAACTTCAAACAGTCACTTTCTATTTACAATTTCTAAAACCTCCCATCTTCAGCATATCCAACACAGACATCACATGCTCAGTGGTATTGCTTGAGCAGTCTGAGTTTCCAACCTTGTGAAAAGGTGCCACGTCACAGCAGCGTCTGCTTCAGAAACTCATTCCCAGGACTTACCATAGTGCTCCGTATGGCACAAATATAATAAGCATATGGATCTTTTTACACTAATGGTGCTGACAGGAAAGCACTTCAGAGTTCAGCTGTACATCTGGAGAAGGGGGCTACTGGGATCTAATCGTGGTTCATAAAAAAAAAATAAAAAAAATATAGGACTTGAGTGCAGCTTCCTTTACATAATGTGCATTGACAATGCAAACCAGCCTTCTTCCTTTTGCTTTTCCACCTGCAAGAGAAGAAAACAATTGACATTTGTACATCATAAATTTCCCACAGACTTGCTAGTTCATGCTGGTTTGTGCAGGATTGCTACGTACCAGTTCACCCATCTGCAGCAACCGTCTGCCAGTGGCACCGTGGAGGGAGCCACATCACCTACTTTAGGCACCTAGTTTAAGCCATATCTACCTTAAGCATTCCAAATTTCTCCTCTAGGCATATGCACTTTGCTGTCAGGATAGGGAGTCTTGGACCTTAACTTTGTTTCTCTAATTTAGATTATTTTGGACATCAGGGAAGACAGACTCTCTTTGTGGTTGCTTTCAAGCATAGCAACAGGTCTACGACTGATTTACCAGACTGTACCACCGCCTGGAATTCCCCCTGAAAGTGTTTTGCTGTAGTCTGTTGCTCTCCTTGCACATCAGGATCAGGAATCTAGACTTGGGATTTTTCTTTGCAGTTGGATTTATTTATCCTTCAGCAATTGACTTGTGCCATGGCTTGGTAACAGCTTGCTTGCCTCTTGTATGCAGCCCTACCAGTACATAGTGATTGCCTGAAATTCTTTGGAGCCACCAGGGAAGGACTGCAAGACATTCCCAGTTCTAACACATGAAGATGCCACAGCAGAAAATGTAGTTACAGGAGCATTTACTTGTAAATAACAGTTCTGTGGCACCAAACAAATAATGTCACTAGCAGTCAGGTCTCCCTTACCAACTAACTGTCCAGAATCCCAACTGCCATAAATCGACTACTTGCCTCAGCAGATGTAAGGCAAGAGGACAGAGCTCTCTCCCCTTCCTATCTGCCTTGTTTTTCCCTTTTATGACACCACAATCAAATTTTCTGGGTGAAGATTTTTCAGCCTTACCTTTGACTTTTGGGTGACAGGAGTTAACTTCACGCTTTCTGATGTGGCACTGAGTGGTGAAGAAGGTTTGCTAGAGTCTCCTACAGACCTGTAGACACTCAAAATTAGATTAGAAAAATGAGTAATAGAAGGGCCTACTGGAATAATTTCTCAGATCCTGAGTTAGGACTCCTCATCAACAGTCTTCAACAACCCATGTCATCTGTCTATGTCATACTGAGGGTATTTTAAATGCAAACAATGGAAGCTGTGAAAAAGCAACTGGACCTTTGTCCCATTTCCAGAGTTGAGTGTGATGGAGTCAGAGAAAGTCCATGAAACCAAAGAAAAACATGGCAACATTTCCATTGTGGTCAACTTCTGCTGCATGGATAATCAAGACCACTACACAACTGAAATAGCAAAGGGTTGACTTTTACCTTCTTAAACTGGTCATACTGGCAGGAGAAACACTATCTTCTTTGGAGCTGTCCAGAGCAGCTGCCACAGGAACAGACACTTCAATTGTCCTCCTTGCATTTTCTAGGCAATAAATAATAGCTTGATTCTGATGAGAACACAGCAACATTGCACAACTTTCATTTCCTTTTTCACATTTTTTTGAGCGACATCACATAATTCTTCACAATTGTAGAGAATAGACAGAGCAGACCTAAACCATCAGGCTAAACATCAACCCCATACCCACTCTCTGAAAAGAGCAGATATTGAAAGATGCTCAGAGCAACTATGGACAATGTGTGTAGATACAGAATGATTCTTCCGTGAATAAACCTTCTGGGTTTTGGCAATCAAAAGCTTAGAGACTTATGGTTTCTCTGCTTTGCTCCTTTAAGGTTTTACTTACTGTGCTGAATTTGTTACAACAGCTGTAGAAAGGATCCCACTGCATGAGCACCTGCATGTATACGCACACACGTGTGGTCTCTCCTCCCCCCTTCAAGACCTTCTCTTTATACAACCCCCCTGGTTTAGGAAGGGGGAAAGGTTGGGTGTCCTCTGCAGAGCAGGTGTACGTGCTCCTCTGCAGCTCTGAATCTAATTACAATGACTCTGAAAAAATAAAGCAGCCCTCACCTGCTGGGAAGTAATTTTGTTCATAGCTACATATGGCAGCTGATCTACAAATCCTGATTCAGCAAGAACTTTGCTACTCTTCAGATCACGAGAAGCTCCATTTCTATTTCTCTTCCTTTCTTTCATTTCCATTCCTTTCCTTCCCTTCCCTCTATTGGTACTGGCAGTAACTTAGCAAGATAGCCTGATAAAAAGAGCACTCAAAAGACCAAAAACTAAAGTGCAGTTGAGAATTGGATAACCAGTCTGCTGGGACATTTTGAGACATGATGCAAGCACCTAAACTTATCATAAAAGCTCCTCCAGCAAAGAGGAGAGATTAAAAAGCCTGGTTCTGCCCATTGGTGGCTATGTAGCAGAACTGTTCTGCAGACAAGGACACAGCAAAGAAGAGATTTATCATGAAGCATGATATTTGCAGCAGGCTAATTACTAAGAACTATCTTTAGGTTAAGTTCATCTGATAGTTCGCAGTGCTAGAAATGTAAGGAGTGTTTGTACCAGTCATTAACAGCAAATGTACTGCTGACCACAACCGCAGATCCAATCAGATAAGGTCACAGAACTCTCAAAATAGGAAAAACTTAACAAGTTTTTGTTTCTCCTGCTGCTGGGTACTTACCTGTATAACTTAGGGATGGGGGCAGAATGGGAGAGATCATCTGAGGAACCATACTGTGAGCAGCTAACTTCTGTTGGTCTATCAGCTGCAACAGTTTATCACGGGCTTCAGTACTCTGACGATTCAGCTCTGCTATTCTTTCTTCCAAGCTCTTTGGTACCACAAGATGAGTCTACTTGGATAATAGGATAATTGCTTCCAGTTAAAAACTTACAATTTGCACCTTCAAGGAAAGCATGCAATAGATTTGAAGTACTTCTACACCTTCAAAACTGAAAGTAAACAGATAGCACTTCCTGTGGAAAAAAAAAAAGTGATTTTTGTCCCTTTCACTGTCCTGTATCTAGGTTCTTAATGACTAAACACAATGTTATTTTAAACTGGTCTTCCTACAAATAGGACAAAACCATTTCAAGAAACAAACAAAACAACAACCCCCCTACCACCCCGTAATTAGCCATAATTCAGAAAATACTTAGACACACATATTCAGGAGAGTGTGGGGAAGTAAAAGTATTTCTAGCATAAGTATCCTGGCTCATCCTAAACCCAGGTTTTCATTCACTTTTACCTCTTCCTCTCTCCCTTCAGTAATTGATTCCACAAAAATAACACTTAAAAAAAGTTTGTGTCATCTGGTAGAACTGAATGTCTAAGTTATTACATGAAGTAATACAATGGGGAAAGCAACACCACTCTCAGCCTACATTTACATGAAGGAATTTAAAATCCTTAATTGAAGAGAAATTCAGTCGCTGGGTTAGAACAAAAGCAAAGACAGCAGCAAGGGCAGGGATCAGGCATTTCTGTGATGTTAACTCCATTCACTGGGGTGCCACCAAACAGCTGCTGAGTTGCAGATTAAAGGTTTTCTATGTGAACTGAAGCCTTCAAGTTCTCTCTGTCCCAAAGATTTTAGGAATTTTACCACACAGCAGGGCTGACAAGACAAACCAAACTAGTACATAAACTATAATCAAGTATTTGCAAGAGATGTACCTGCACTAACTTTAAACTCATGGGGTTTTGGGTCAGAGCAGCAGAAGAGATATATGGCATGAATTAAAATATGTATTCTACAAGCTTCAGAAGACCCCATGGGTTGGTGCAGTGCCTTTGCTGTTAATACTACCCAAGCTATAAGAGGTACAACCTGACCATGTTGCAATCACACCTCTTTTTGCAGCATAACCTTATCCTAAACCTATAAACGTGCTGCATGTTTTTCAGTGTTTGTATACAAGATAGATCCAATATGAGAAACTACTGTTGAGCTCCTTAGTAAATGATAAAAATCAAACACCTCTAAGCAAATGAATGAAAATAATATTTGGTTTGCTCCTCTTTCCCTTAAAACAACCAACGACAGGGAAGAAACAGTCCTAAAGCATCAGTAAGCCATAGAAAAGCAAGCAGCGGAAAGGGGAATCCAGCCTTCCTTTCCTGTTAAATTCTCACCTGTCCTTGTGAAGATTCTTGACCAGGATTTGCGTTTTGTTTTGGGTCTGCCTGATGTAGAGAGTCACTTGTGTCTTCAGAGAAGCATCTGAACTTGCTCAGTTGAGCTTTAATTAGAGAGTTCTGCCATGTGAGCTCAGCTATCTGTCCCAGCAGATCACCATTCTGAAGTAACTCTGCAGCTGTGCTGTTTGTTTTAGTGTCACCTGGGCAGGAGAGGCTGCTTTTCTCATGGGAACTCTCTAAGTCTTTCTCTGCAGGAGGAGCTGGTTGCCTTTGAGAAACCAGAGAGTTTTCTTCAGTTGTGCTCTGCGTTTCCAGGGAGAAAGGCGAGCTCATTTCCTTACATGGTTCTCTTCTGATGTTTACAGGAGATTGAGAAGTGGCTGTAGACACTAAAATCAAGAAATAAACAGTAAGGAAAGAGACACGTGGACCCCATCAAGGAAAGTAACAGTGACTTTATTGCATCAGGCCAGCAGCAGGAACTTGAATTGCTACATCTAGCCTGAATGGTATTATGGTACTAATCAAAACACTATGCGAGATCCTGTTGCAAGGTTTAATACTTCCTGCTGCAAACAGTCTTACATTTAAACAATTTAACTAGAGATTGAGAGAAAAGGCAGAGAGAAGATAAGTATTTTTTGATTTCTTAGCTGATAGAGCAAATGCTAAATGGGGTTAGTCAGCCATTTTATAAAAGCCAGTTACCTCACCTAATAAACTCTAAGTTTGCATCTCAGCTCTGATATTTTACTGGGTTGGTAACAAAGCTTCGAATAATAAAACAAAAGAATACAAGACTTTTGGCATAATAATAAACTAGCTCTTAAGAAAGCAGAAACACTATCGCCAACAAAAGTAGGTCTTTTTTTGTGGTCAACGTCAGTGAACAGAAAACACACCATACGCACATGACCAACTACTTTACAGCATTGTCAGCTGCTACATGTTAAATCCAAGTTGGATTTTGTGATCAAAACCAAATTTTCTATGCTTTATATATTTGCCTTCTTATATATGCTTTTTATATATGCCCATTTCTTCCCAAGCTTTATTTTTTGCCTCTTGAGCAGAGCACAACATTTAAAAATTTACATGCAAATCTGGTTTATGAATAATTTTTCATAAAAAAAATAAAGAGGTTTAATATTTATTGAGCCATTTAGGAGCCTTAATGGTCTTATAAGAGTAACAACACGTTTCTCACACAGCTAAACACTACCTTGAGTTCTGATTTATTACATGCCCACCAAAAGCTTGAACTAGAGATAAACTTCCAATTCTTCAGCCACTTCCTGTACATGAAAAAACCACAACAAACCAATGGAAACCTGCCTCCAATGCTTCTAGACAAAACCTCTGCTGGGAAGACTGGCTCAAAGCTGGAGTATGCAGCCTACAGACATCCTGGTTTGAAGAACTGAATTTCCAGTCTTCTGGGCTGAAAATAGTACCACATGACATGGATTCTCAAACCTGCTACAGTCAAAGAGATCTCACCGTTCTGGAGGGGAGACAATTCCTGACTGCTCGTCTGCCGGGGGGGTGACAACAGCACAGCTGGCTGGAAGATGTGAGATGGAAAGCTTCTGCTGGCTCCTGCACTACCTGAAGCACCTGATCTCTGGAGAAACTTAGAAGGAAGCTCTTCTTGTGAGAATTTCAGCATACCTTCCCTGTTGCCTGTACCAGCCGCAGGCTCAAAATAGCCCAAATCAGTTTTTTCTAGAGAAAGAGACAAAGCAGAGATAGGATTTGGGTTGGAGGATAAAAAATAACATAGTTTTACTGCAATAGGGAAAATTCTTATTGACAACTGTCACATTCAGGTAGCCAAAATGACAGCCTAGAGTACGTGATCCACACACTGCTAACTTCCTTCTGGGCCCCAAGCACAGAACCCTTTTGCTGGAGCATAACATAAAATTTTCACTGGCCTTAAGATCAAGAAGAGCTCTTATATGTAGCCTCACAATTACAGGGTACTAGTAAAAGATCTGTTTGTAGCTCATGCACAAGACTTACAGTCGTGTCTTCTGAGGAATAGGTATTCTAGTGAGCTGCATTTGGCCATATTCTCTTGAGAAAAGCAGACCTAGGCACTTGTCCTAAGGAACGTATATTATAAATTTAATGGCAACAATGGTGGAATGGAAAACAATTCATAGCTTTTCTGAGCTCTCTGATGAGCTTTTTATGACTTAATCCAAACCAGAAAGCTCCTCAGTAAAATGAAAAATAAACCCAGAGTTGTTCTTCTGTCTTTAATCACAACTAGCTTGTGTTTACATACCATGGAGGCACAAAATGAACAGTATGAAATCAAAGTTGTAGCTAGCTGTGAGAACACAGTAATTGTAATGCTTACATCCACTGTTCCATCTGTGCTAGCTTTACATTCTCTCTTCACAATTTTGTTCAGGACATTTGCTCCCAAAAGAGGAGTTAGTGGAAAATGAAGCAGAACATATCCGATCCCAAGATGCAAGAGACAAAAAAAGCCTCCTCCAAAGGCAAAGAACCAGAGAAGCTGTTTCCATAAACTACTGCCTGTGGCTCACACTACTGAGATTCTAAGCCTGAATTTAAAACCTGCCCTCCATATTCAATGATCCTAGCAAGAAATGAGTAAGATCTCCCTGCTCTGCTTCATCTTCCAGAACTGCATTTCCAAATATTCCTCCTCATGCTATTTGTCACTGATATTCTCCTCCTCCACTCTCAGCCACTCTTCCTCTCTCCAGAGACGTCCTCTGTTAACTTACATGTGGATTCTGTACCAAAACTACCTGTCTCAAATGTCTCACACCCAGTCAGATGCCTGAAGGACATAATCTTCTTCTGAAGGAGGACAAAATATTTTTGTAGATTTGAGCAGCTTTCCTCTCAGAAAGATGCCTTTTGCTGACAAGAGAGACCAATATGGAAAAAAGATTTGGAAATTCTCATCTTGAAGAATTGTTTTGGAGGAAGGTTTGGGGTTTGAGGACTTTCTGTTCTGTTTTAGTTTGTTTGGGTTCTTTTTATCATTGCTTTTCTGATTGTTTGTGGTTTATATTTAGATGTGTTTTTGTATGCTTTCACAAAGCCTGGTTGAATCACAAAAAAAGGATCTGGTATCCTGGTTAAAGAATGTAAAAAGTGCAAGGTGAATCATGTTTGGTTAGTTTGGCCATCAATGCTACTGGCTTAACTTAGCCCGTGTCTGTGTTACCTACCACTCGGCTGGTCATTCACCTCTGATAAAAAGTGGCAAATAAGGAGACAAAGTTCTGTCTGGTTAACTGGGCTCAGCAGCTGCTGTTTCTGGTCAGCAGCGACCTCCAGTGTCTTAGAGAATAATCAACCTCATGCTGTCAGGCAACCTCAGGAACAGAAAGGTGGGATCCTGGTTCAATTGGGTTTGTGAGGGTTTTTAGAACCCTCAGAATAAACCTGACTTTGTCAGCCAACTTATGGGGGAAGGCTACTCCCCTCCTCACCCCCTCCTTTTTTTTCTTAAACAAATATATGTATCACTTAAAGCTCAAGCCCAGGACTCGACTGGCAAATTGAGCTTGAAATCCTAATCCAGACAGAAGGATGCCAACAGGGAAGGAATAGAAGCTATAATATTGTTAAAATATGACAACAGCAAAGCACGTGTGCTCACAGCAGAATCCATATGAATTTCCAGAAGTGAGATTCACGCTCATGCAAGAGGGGCTGATTCAAGCAGCCATCTCTTAAATACCAGGTTTTCCACTACAGCTCCAGTTCCATCCCTCACACGTGTGCATACACACACCTCGGCTGTTTGCTGGACCTTTGCTTGCAATTCCAACATGGCTTGGACTTTGTTCTCGTTTATGTTCTACCAAAGGGAGGCCTTTAAATGCTTGTGTGAGAGAGGTCAGCTGTTCATCTGTTACTGTCATGTATTGCTGAAGTTTCTTCTAAAGGAGGAAGGAAAAAAAGAGAGATACAGAAATTTGTATTCTAGCAACATCAATGAGAAAATTATATACCACAAGCAGCCCTGAGAAGACATTTGTCCTCTTGATACCACTGCATGAAGCTATAGGATTTCAGTGGTGTTAAATATTAGCATCTCCATGTTTCTAGGTATAAGTGTTCTGCTTTTCCTGCTGTTTTGTCACTCCTGTGAAGGGCCTGGAGAATAAGGCTTATGAGGAGTGGCTGAGGGAACTGGGGCTATTTAATCTGAATAAAAGAAGGCTGGGGGGGGGAGACCTTATTGTTCTCTACAACCACCTGAAAGGACATCATAGAGACAGGTGCTCATTTCTTCTCACAAGTAGCTAGTGACAGAACAAGAGGGAATGGCCTCAAGCTGCACCAGGGGAGGTTTAGACTGGACATCAGGAAAAATTTTTTCACTGTAAGGGTTGTCAGGCATTGGAATGTGCTGTCCAGGGAGGTTGTTGAGTCACCAACCCTGGATATGTTTAGAAGCTTTATAGATGTGGTGCTGGGGATATGGCTTAGACACTGGGCAGAGTAGGGTTAATGGTTGGACTTCATGATCTTAAAGGTCTTTTCCAACTTAAATGATTCTATGATTCTAATTTATTTTCTCTCCTGACTCAAATTATTTGTTCCTCCTTTTCCTAGCTCATGACCCCACTTCCTCTCCAAGGTTGCTTTACTGCTTCATTCCCAAACATAACCATTGAACAAATCTCCCTCTACTGCACACAGGAAAAAAAGAAACTGTAGTATTACACCTCATCTACTTTGTTGCTATGTGGAGGAAGATGCTTAAACTCTTAGATTGATAAATTAAAGCTCAGTTTCACTGAACTAGAATTTTTCTCAAGCTTGGAAGTTCAACATCATAAATGAAGATAAAATAGTGACTTTCCAAACATTCTCCCCCCCGCACCTTATACCTGCTATTACAATTCTCAGGTTTCTCATTCAATTTTATCATTTTCTTTCTGTTTATTTATTGTTACTCTCTTGAACTTGAGACAATGCATCTTAGCTCATATTTGCAACACAACTTGGTATTCTAGTAAGTCATCCTGATGGGTAAGGAGGAAGGAGGGCTCAGTACCTGCAGAGTAATGTTTTCTTCCCTCACTAGAAGTATTTCTGCAGTCAGAGCATCAATCAGTTCTCTGTGTTCACTCAACATCTCCTTATGCTGCTGCCTCATCAACTCTCTCTCACGCAGCTGCATTTCACTCTAAAGGGGGAGAAAAAAACCCAAAGCTTTAAAACCTACTTAATAAACCAATACAAATTCCTATTTGGAAACAGGAATGGGTCCATGTAACATCATACCATAGTTCTTCCTGCTATTTCTAAATAGACTTCCTTATCTTCATGACAAAATCCAATTTTCAGGGCTTGAGAACGGTCAGAGAGGTTACTGTTCCTTAACTGTTACTCCAGAACACTGTAGGGAATCCTATACATCCTTGTTCTGCCTTTACAACAATTACAGGCTGTAATTACAAGCACTGTCTCTGCACAGATCCCATTTTGTAAGTGACTGAATCTTCACACAGTGATCAGCTAACTCCAGGTGTGCTGACCCTGTGCTACTTGTGCCTACTCTTTAGTTTCCTTCATTCATTAATGAAGACAAGAGTGACTACATAAAGGAGAAAATGGTTGCTTTCTAATGTTTTCCCTCAGAGAGAAGAAATTCGAGAGGTCTTAATTATTTTCTTGAAAGACTTAAAAAAGGTTTATTTTTTAAGCGATCTACTTGAGCATGAGGTGAGAGACCTTACTGTAGAGCTTCTTGCCCTCAAAAGATATTATCAGCCTATTGAAGACAGACCACTGCCATAGCCAGGATTCCTGTGCAAGACACAATACAGTCCATTCCACCTCTAAGGGGTAAATGGAATACACAACTGCCACTTTTTGGACCACTGTAGCTAAGAGAGCAAAGGCTACAAAGTCACAAACACATCAGAATTAGCAGGTGGTTGCCTGCATTTGACTTACGGTGCCCAGTTCTGGGCTCCCTGGTTCAAGAAGGACAGGGAAGTTCTGGAGAGGGTGCAGCAAAGGGCTATGAAGATGATTAGGGGACTAGAACATCTCCCTTATGAGGAAAGACTGAGGGACTTGGGTCTCTCTAGTTTGGAGAAGACTGAGGGAGGATCTTATTAATGCTTACAAATATCTAAAGGGTGGGTGTCAAACAGAAGGGGCCAGGCTCTTTTCAGTGGTGCCCAGTGACAGGAGAAGAGGTAACAGGCACAAACCTGAACATAGGAAGTTCTATCTGAACATGAGGAGGAACTTCTTTACTTTATGGGTGGCAGAGCACTGGAACAGGCTGCCCAGTGAGGTGGTAGAGTCTGAGTCTCTGGACACATTCAAAACGCACCTGGATGTGATCCTGTGCAACCTGCTCTAGATGAACCTGCTCTGGCAGAGGGGTTGGACAAGGTGAACTCTTGAGGTCCCTTCCAACCTCTACCATTCTGCAGTTTACTCAAAGGAATCCCTGAATAAGAGAAATATGTCCCATCTCCAAAACACAAGAGATCCCGAAAAGCAGTTGGGGTACTGTTTTTTTCTGCTGCCAGACAAAATTAGTGCCATGAGCTGCCCATAAAATAACACAGATTATTTTCTGCTGGCATTGTGGAAAACCACCACAGAAGAAGTGTTAAGATGCAACAGCTCTGCAGCCACATAAAGTGAATTAATAAACAAATAATTATAAGAATAAACCACAGATACTGTCACTAGACAAAGACAGGCAGATATACCTCCTTTAAGAGTATCAGAGACAAGCCATCCATTTTCTGGTTCTCCTCCACCTAGAATGAACAGCTGTTCTGTATTGATCCAAGTGAAGCAAACTGGCACAGAAAATGGAAAAAACATAGACAGTCCTATCTTTTTAGAAACCAAAGATGACACCAGTTAAGAACTCTAACCCTGGTAGCCTCTAATGCCTTAGATCATCTGGATGAGCTATTGTATCTACTCATCCTATGCAGTGTGGCACTGGAACTTTGCCAACTCTCCTGCCTAGGCAGGACAGATGGTGCACGTGGTCACTTGATTTTTTGGCAGCATTGCAGGGATCAGGTTCCTTCGACAAGCTGTGATTCTTCACAGCAAAGTCTCAAATCCTAATTGTAATTAAAGCTCCATGAAAAGAGGAAGTCACTAAAGATTAAGGTTGCAAACTGTTTACATTGAGCAACTCTGAATATGATTAACCACACTTCCTAGCTTAAATGACTTCTGCATATTTCCACTCATGAATTTTGGTAGTAAATCTAAAAAAAGTTGCAGACAATTCTGCAAGTGACAATGAGGTCCTGGAGGGACAGAATGATAACATCTATTAAAGCAGAAACAGTATCATATTTCAGGTCATTTCTTCTTAAGGATAGAAATAGCTGCTGCTATGGATAGAAAAAGAAATCTCCTGTAAGAAAATTAGGCATTTGGGTCCTCTGCTTCAGGAGGCAAATGAAGATAAAGAATTCAAACAAGCTGTAGTTAATACCGTGCTACAACTCTGAACTTATTTAAATAACAAATTTAAAGTTATTTGAATCGATATTTTCCACTAATAGTCACTGAGAGACTTTCCCTGCAGCCAACTCCTCCCTCTTCACTAGGGATATTTGTTTTGAATGAACTAAAAGTTTTAAGTCCTAATTGCAAACAATCCAAATAATAAACAAAGATAAGCAGACTTCAAAGTAAACTGAGAGCTGGGAAATACCAAAGTTCCCATCTGTGAAGTAACTTTATACCCTTTTTTGTTCATTCTACAGAAGCAATTCAAAGTCTTCTCACCTCTTTGAGGTAGCGCATCAAACGACAGAGCGCGTTCACCAGTGACATGGTAAACCCAGTCAGGCCTTCACTTCTCTCAGTTTTTCGAACCTCACGACCTGTACATCGCTCATATTCCTCCAATTCATGCTCCACTTCATGTATCATGTGGTTAAGAACATCTAGGCTGGATTTGTTGTCCCTCCGAAGGTCAACGGGGGTTGAATTGGCTGGAGAATCATCTCTCCTCTGTCTTGCAGAGTTCTGTGCAGTCTGTTTCCTTTTCACTGAGGGGTGAATGAAAAGAAAAAAAAGCACAAACAAAAAGTGTCATTGGAATTTCAACTTGTATAGAAAGCTTTGCAGCACTGATGAAATTACATTGTTTATTGAACTAAATCAAAGGAGAGGCCTTCTCTTGCCCTGAGCTGAAATGGACCAAAGAACATCCTCACTCATTCCAGTTACTTTCAGAACAAAACCCCCATTTTCTGCCACCACATTGGTACCCCTCAAGTATGATTGTTGGGTGCTTTTTTTTCTTAGACACCTGATTATACTTTTCTTCTTCTCAGTTAAAAGCATGGCAACAGTTTGACAGTGAACAGCCAGTGAAAACTATCAGCAGCTTTCCTGTCTCCTGTTTAGTGAGCAATTCTTACAATAATCCTTTCATGTTACAGTTTCTGTCTGCTATCAGTCGCCACACACAAACGTGTGTGGAATATGGGGACTGAAATGCATCAGAAGCCTATGCAGCATGGAATAGAAAGCTGTATCAGAAACAGAAGAGCCCTGCACAAGAGAGAACTCCCTGGCTAGCAAGGGAACAGGTGGCATCAAAGGGCCATATTTTATGATTCCCAGATTCCTATGGACTTTGCTTCACTAATGAACGTGCAGCATATGGGAGAATACACTGCACAAGGGGTTGTGGAATATCCATCTTCAGAGATGCTCAAGACTCATCTGAAAGAGGCCCCCACAGTTAAACTCTGGAATTCAGCCCTGTGACGACTTCTGAAGATCCCTCTCAACATACATTTTCTTATGGTATTAAGGACAGTGGTCAAAGGAAGGTATGTTCTTTTTAAAAGTACTAAACTTTTTGCTGCAGTTTGCTTTTGTTTCCTTGAGTTGGGGTTCAGCACTTGTCTCACAGTGTAAGCAGAGTCTACAGTCTCTTCTTTGTCTTCATTTTGAAGTCTTGAATGGATTCTCTTGACTACATTGGTAGCGTTGAGGGCTGATTTAAACACAAAACAAAACCAAACCCACACGCATTAAATATTTCAGGTACATTCTTAACAGTAATATGGTATAATTTCATTAGAAGAGCTGGATTTTTCATCCAGAAATCCATCTGAGCCAAATTAGCATGCCTCTGTCTCTCACCCCCACCCAGAAGAGGAATTCCAGACAGAATGCTGTGAGCAGCCCAACAACACTTGAGAGGCTGTGATTTGGAAAATCCAACCTGACTGATCCAGTGATGGAGAGATGGTTGGAGTCAGAGGCACATTTGATTGCTGTGATAAGGTAGTTTTTCGCATATCTTTTTCAGCCCACAACTGAGAATTCACCAATGAATTTTCTTCTCTCAACAGCCGAAGCAGCCTGCGTTCAAAAGAAGCACAACGGTGAATTGTGATGGGGTAAGAGTATGAATTTACATTATCTGTACAGTCTAGGAAGAGCTTTTTAGAAGTATCCATAACTACTCAGGTGAGTACCCTCTCACATTCATTCCCAGTCTGAAAATTACAAGGGGTTTCCCTAGAATTCTGAGGTCGGGAAGGAAAGCTGGGGGGGGTGGGGAGAGGAGGGGAGGTAACTTAACTATTCCCATGCAACACCCTTTTAATTCTATTTCCAGTGTTAAGAAGATGGAAACTTAAATGGATATATTTGTACTGACCTGTCAGAACTGATGCTAGATTTGAAATTCAGAGAGTCACGGTGTCCATCTTCTGTTTGGTAGAATGATAATGCTTCCTCTTCTGCTTCATCAAAAGCCTTTTTAGGAGACAACAAAGTAAAATGGGACTTCAGACCACTTTCAATTTGTCCTTCGGAAGAAGCTAGAGATTAATTTTCTGAAATTGTTTCAAGAAAAAAATAAACCCATTTGTTCCAGTCCAATACAAAATTTTAAAGAAGAAAGAAAACCATAAACCTCTGGGAGAAGAGTTTTGTGGGACATCAGTACCTAAGTAGTACTGATACTGACAATTGTCTCTGAGAACAGCATAAGTAATTTAATATCCAATGTTTTATTTGGATCACTACTATTAAATAAGAAAGACTACATGCCTGGTAGGATAAAAAAAAAAAGTTTTGCAACAACTGTATCAAAACAAATACAAAAATATAGCAGGCAGAAGATAGAAAAAGCAACCTAAATTAGAGCATTTCTAAAATTTCAGCCATTTGACATTATAAGCTAAACAAGGTTAAAATATAATCAGAACAAAATACAATCCCACGTACCACGTTCATAGCAAAACCTAAGCAATCAAATTTGGATTTAGGGTTCCTCAAACTAGCAGGTTTCTGTGCCACTGGGTAGGCCTCATCAGGGAGCCTTTAACTATGATTTTGTAGGCACATAAGGAAAAGAAAAACTCCTAGAAGCTCAGCAGACAACTGTCAGTATGTGGTGGTTCTAAAAATGTAAGCCTATCCTGCAGCACGTGTCCAGTGATACAGCCTACAAAGATGGATGCTACAGTTAACTATTCATATTAAAAAAAATAAAAAACACAACACCAAAACCAATTTGAAACACATGACAGAGTGGTACTGCAACTCAAATTGTGGATATTTGTGATTGTACGAAACAGGATTAGAGAACCACGAAAATATGACACCGTCACTTTCAGTGCCACAGCTCTTTTGGTCTTCCCGAGTGAACTGCTTTTTGGGAGTATCATGTGCTTGATCTCAAACCACAGTGAGCATTCCTGGTACAACTCATAGTATGAAAGAAGGACACAAAAGGAATCTAAATGAAATTTTAAACATATTTAAATAAATTTTAAACTTTTTAAACAAATCAAAGTAATTGTAAAAGAATGTGAAGTATTAGAAGCTGTTAACTTGTAGGACTAATCCTACTGACTTGTAGGACTAATCAAGGCTGTGGAGTTAACTGGGGTACATTTACATGTGTGTTATCAGAAACAAATTGGAGCCCAACTGGTTATGTCCCCATATACCCCATCCAGGCATAATTAGAAAAATCAGAGGCATATTTTGATGTGTCAATTAGTTAAGTGACACAAGAATTGTTTTCTTAGTCTGTAATTACTTCGTTCTCTTGATAACTCCAGAATTTAAAAGGGAGACTGTGCTAATATCAGAGTGCTTCTATGAGATGCTTGTTACTCATATTCAAAGGTTAGAAAGTCAAAAATCATGATTCCCAGTGTTTCACAAAATAAATTCACCTTCATTTAACATAGTTTTCTACTGAGATCATCAACATGGTGTATATACAGCACAGAAAAGACAGGCTGAAGCCAGTCTGGAAACTCTACCTTAGAATATTCTCATTTTGTGCAAACAAAGAAAGTCACAGAACATGCATGGAACAGAACATACATTACCTGGGAATCCACAACAGACTCACTAAGGATGGAAAGCTGAGTGGGAGGATCACATTTTTGTACAATGCGTCCTTGAGATGATTCTAGGTCACAGTTGGGAGCCACTGTTACATTAGGGAAACCTAGAAGATTCAGACAAGACGGGGAAGAACACAGAGGACTGGGTCTATATTATGTCAAAGGACTTGCACCAAAAAGCAAGTTCCTGAACTTTGCACAAAAAGGGTCACAGAGATGTCACTTTAAGCAATTGCCAAAGGCCAACCATAGAGTTATCTTCATACATTTGGCCATGTACTGAGGCTTTTGTCCTTCTCACCTGTGTAGATACACTGGTACAGAAGGCACGTGTAGGATGAAACAGTCATTATAAGCAAAAGAGAATGGCAACCCACTGAAAAAAGAACCTGAGTTTAAGACTTCACATGCAAACAGACAGTCCTGACTTCCAGCAGCGTAAGGACCCACAAATTTGGATAAGAAAAAGAAAAGCTTGCTTCACAAAATGCAGATAAATCTTCAGCCCTATCCAAGAGCAAAGCAATCAATCCATGTAGCAATGAGAATCAGAGTTACTGAAGTGGCTCTCACTGGAGCTCTGCATAGGCCAGTAGCCTGGCTGTGGAAACGGGGAGCATAAGGTGTTTTACAATAAGTGGACCAATACAAGAATAACTGGCCACAGGTCACTCTCTCCTGGCCTGGGAGATGGTATCCTCATCTGTGTTTCATCCATGTCCTTGTTTGAGCTCAACTGGCTCTGCAGAGATTTGAACTAATTCTCCAGTAATGCTACTTCTCAGCTCAGTCTCTTCTAAGCGACTGCACTGTCTGGAGTTAATGGCAGATTTTTGCAGACTAAGGATTGATTGGTATCTAGAAAGACACTTGCTTATACTTGCTCCTATACAAACCAAAGTCACTGCTAAATCATGTGTGCCACGCTGGGGTTCTGTAAGTGAAAGGGTCAGAGGTGAAAAGGTCACACTGGTGGGGAGAAGCAAACAGGGCAGGTGATCCAAAACTGACCAACAAAGTATTCCACTCCATGTACATCATACTCCGTATATAAGTTGAAGAATCATAAGGATCAAGCCCTCTTCTATAGCCAGCATCCAAGGAGGATTCTGTCTGTCCTTCTGCCTTCAGTCCCGATCTGCGAGTTCCTGAATCCAGTTCCTATCTGCCACTGAGTCCAATATGGACTCTGGGGGAGTTCAATATTGGTTTTGTATCTATTTTATTATTTTCTTATTGTCTTTTCTTTTTACTGTTACTGTTTCACTAAAGCAGTTGTATCCCCCCCACCAGCTCATAAATCTCTCTCCCTTATCACCTTTCTCTTCCCCTTCTGAGAAGGGAGAGGGATTAATAGAGAGCATCTGTCATTCATCTAGTGGCAGCCCAGCTTCAACCCCTGACAATCCAACGTGAATAGGATCAACTGCACTACATTAGATGATGAAATTAACACAGTCAGAAAGCATACTTTGCACAGCAAGGCTATATATGATAAGCAAGGAGATAATCTTAAATGTACTACCACATACAAATGAGATAACTCTACCTGTTCGCGTGCGAGGAGCATCCCCAAACAAGTCTTTTGCCACAGCCATAACCTGATCAGATCGTTCCAATACATCTTGCAAATGGTATTGATCAGACAGAATCTGAAAGTACAGCATATAAGGAAGTATTTCACACTGAGCAGACTGATTTTTCTTTTTTTTTTTTATCCTGGTATTGTTCTCCTAAACAGTTAGCAAGAGACAATGTTGCAATGTTGGTGCTGTGCAATTAGATGCTAATTAAGATAGATCAGAAAGCCATACTTCATTCTGAGTGACTGGAATCCACCTTATTTTCCTGAAAAATTACACAGTTACTACTTCTGGGGCCCCCATCAGAGCTGACTCTTTCTCTTTAGAGACAATCCTCTCACTCCCTTCTGCTCCCACTCTGACACAAGAAGCTAGGTGTTCATGAGACGCAATCGAAGTGAAGACATATCTGGCAATTAAAAAAAAATGAGTATGCATCCTGAAAAACATTCAATCCTGATGTTATCCAGTCAAAGAATATTTATCTACATCTGATAGACACCCAAAACCCGAAGTATTTGACTGGATCCAAACCAATTTAGGCAGACTTGCTTCATTGAACCTTGACTATTGAAAATCCTGCCTAAAAATTAAGCCACCTACCACCATAAAAGTTCCCACAGACATAAATACAGTTGACTACATCTGGCATCAGATGTTTGGGAATCTCCACAGATTTCTGACCAAGCACAGCTTCTGTACTCAAGTTCTCTCTTCCCCAGTATTGTAAGTCCACCACTGGCATCACAACAGCTGCCTCCTAAGTAGGGAGGTCTTGAAGTTCAAAGCAAGAGGCATTCAGCTCCTGTGAGCCAAATATTGCTGCCTGTGGCTGCATGACAAAGATGGAAATAGCAAACTAATAAACTTATATTCCACAACCTGGGAAGAATGTGGTTATTCTTAAACACCTGAGAGGAGACCAGGTATGCAAGTGTCCTCCATCCATCATGGCATATTAAATTTAGCCAGAGAGACTGGAAGTACTTCAGAAGATCCCACAGAAAAGACAGGCTCACATAGGCCCTCCTACTCAAAATTTGAGAACTGAGTGACAACTTCTGCCTCCCCAGGAATCATAAGGAGGACTGGTTTGCAGCAGTTTAATAGCACTACATGCTGTTATCTTCACTGAGGTTTTTTTTTTTTTTTTCAGTGTCCATTGATAAGTTCACTGGTTTATATTCAGCCTCATTCAAAAAATTCTAGGCAGTAGCATTTCACCTATTGCCTCCCCACCCCCCATTTTACTAGGCTTTGTTATGTCAGAAAGTTTCCCCATATACCTAGCTTCCATGCCTTTCTAGTCTTTTGAGCCTGAGTTACACTGCAGTGTATTACACTTTTCCTTAATAACCAATTTAGCAAATCAGTGAATATTTGTCTTTCAATCATCTCACAGATCTGCTTTTCCAAATCACTGTTCAGCCTTCACACTTGATACTAACTGAATCTAGTCTTTCCATTTATTCATCTGCTATAAAAACAACACAGGTTTATTGATAAAGTTATGCCAGATCTGCAGAAGACCAAAAAAAAAAAAAAAAAAATCACCTGTTTGTCACCCTCTCCAATAGACCTTTTTCAGCATCAATACATTCCTAAACTTTGCCCTCCTGCTAAATATGTTATGAAAATTATTAGAGACTTACACCCAAGGTAGACTAGTTCACATGTGCTTGTGAACAACAGAAGAACTGTTCCTAGCTTCTAACCCCTCCAGGCCCACTGACATGCCCTCAAACAAGTCTACAAGTGCTGTACTTTCTCCCATGTAGTATTACCTAAGAACTTCATTAAATTTCATTTTTCCTCCTGTTTCAGATTGTTACTGCAGACAATGAAACAGGACTAATCCTAAACCCCTCTGTTAAAGGATTTTGCCATACAGTGGGTTACTCTAGGTTTGCTTTATTTAACAACTCAGAGTTAGGCCATCACCTCGGCGACTGGCAAAGAACTTATAAAATTCAACTCATATATATACACTCAACACAATATTAAATAATCAGTATTCTTCTTAAAAGTCCTTTGTGTTTTTCCCAAACTCTCCATTCTCAGTCTGTTATTAATCTTCATTCTTTGCCATCTTGTTTCAGTTCCTCTTCAGATGTCATAGGCCATCAGTGTCTCTTATCTTCAGACATTTGCCTTCAGACTTTTGAGAAAAACTCGAGTTGTTCCTTTATCTCAGTTTATCTTGATATATACCTTACCTATAGTAAGGAATACTACTATAGTAGTAAGGTATACTTATATATATAAGTATTACTTATGTATTTAGTATTTTATATATAGTAATATATATATTACAGAAATATAATATAGTATTACTTTTATATAAAAGTATATAGAGAGAGTAAGATATACTACTATAGTAGTTAACCTTTAATAAAAGGCTTACCCTAAGTTGACTACCCATCTATTATCATGTTTTATATATAATAGAAAATTAATCTATTCATAACCATTATTCACTCAGCTGGACTGAGTTTTAAAGCAGCCAAGGTAAGGTCTACACAGTGGACAATGAGAAGTATTCACGTGGTCTTATGATATTATTCTACAGCACCTGCATTCTATTCATCTTCCACTATTCTATAATGTCCTATTCTTCTCGAGTTTCTAACTTAGCTAGTCATCTTAAGGGCCTATTTTCCTTTACACCTTCCCACTGTGATAAGCCACTCACCACCTACCCTTCAGAGCAATACCCTAACATTAGTTTTAAAATAAATTGCTACAGGAGCAGTGAGTATGGTACCTACACATTCACAATCCAGTTAGAGATGACTTCATATAGTTTTTTCATTCAGATTTTTATGCAGAAAAATTCCCCAAAAGATTAAAATTTTACCCATCCATTTTGTAACTTTTTCTCTCTCTTCAGCCTACAAGAGAAAACACAGCAGCAGCATCTTCCTAGTTTTTGTCTCTGCGTCTTTTGCAGTTGAGTAGGATTCAATGTATTTAGGAAGCTACATACTCACACAAGTATGAAAGGAAAAAAGACCACCAAGATAATAGAGAAAGGAGACAACCCAAAGTGGCTGTGCTGTACTGGGAGATACAGACTGAGGAGTTACAGTTACTCTGAACAACAGGACTCAGCCATTAACAACATTCAAGGTAGGATTTTTTAATCTACACAGAAGATGATGCCAGTGTTTCAGACAACAGTCAGTTTCACTTTGCCTGGCATCATCTCTTTCTGTTTTCCTCTCCAGAATCCTCTTTTCTCTGCTTCAGAAATAGACAACAGGGTATGCTGAATAAAGTCATCTCTTGAACACAAAGGGGAAGCTGCTCAGGAGGAATGTAAATTTGTGAATTGTCACTGGGAATGGCAACAAATACAGAAGACTATTTTCTAACTATGAGTTTCACATTTGTGAAATAAGTGTCATATAAGTAATCCAGACAAATCTTAGAGCATGTGGTCTTGTCTACCTTTCTGATACAGAATTTATTTCTGCATGGGAGCTTTATTGAAACTAGCCTGCTAGTGTTTAGAAGTCCACAGCTTACTTTTGAGTACTCCACTAAAATGCACTTGGCAGAAAAGTACTAAAATAACAAATGTCAGTTTAAGGCTTGATTAGCACAATATCCTTAACACAAAAATTCTGCAGTGACTGCAGAGAAACAGGTGTCAAAGAGGAAGGTAGAAAGTGATCTTCAACTCTAAGTACTTTCCTTTGTATCTATCTATGCTTGAATGTTCTCATAGATCAGAAAGAGACTTCTGAAAATTTACAAGAGATGAAAAAGAGAAGAGGTCTGTGATGGTTAATCCACTGCATATTTACAGGGCTACTACATCATGTTTATTTTAACTGCTATGTGAATACTGTCCATCATCATTCTTTACTAAAAAGAACAATTCTCAATTTGTCCAAGTGCTGATCAGGTCTGAAAGCTAAGGACTAGGTTTTTGTAACATATGGCAAGCAGTCATCTGCCATGTGAAACAAAAAAGATACCATCCACTGAAATCCCTTATCAGGGACAGCTGCTGTCTGGTAGTTAAGCTTAAGTTTGCTGCTACAATTCAATATTCCAAAGCAAATTAACCAATGTACTTTCAGTCAGAGTGCTTCAGAATACTTGGAGAACAAGCTTTTTGATCCCCAGATGACCAACTCATCTGCTTGCAGCCACAGCTCCTCAATCTTTGTTGCATCAAGTTTCCTTACAGACAAGTTCTTCCTTACCAATTTCTTGCCTCCCTCCTTCAGCCCCTATAACTCTGCATTTTGTCATTTAAATCAGTAATAGCAGATAAGGATGTCCCTCCCAGAAACATTCACATGTCCATCAAAATACTAAAGGGGCTGGGGGGAGAAGATGGCAAGATAACAGTAAGAACACAATGTACACACACCCTATTTAAAACACAGTTTCACTCTGCAAACAGTTCCTGTTCAAGACACAGAGGCCTGCAGAGTTACAGAGGGTACAGCCAGGTAACAAAGATCGAGTGCACAACTGTATAGATCAGCTAATACGTTAAACAGCCTATTCCAATCACTGCATGCACTCAACACATAGCAAAGGGAGAGTGGCCAGGTATATGAAGTCAAATTATCCAACAGTAGGAGCAAATGTTAACCTATGTGCAATAGCAGTTCCTCATCACTGTTGCAAATCATTTGCAGCAGGCTTGAAGGGCCAATTTAGCTCTCACCTCGCGCATCAGAGTCAGTTTCTTTTTCTCCAAGGAATCAGCAGCCAGTTGTTTTTGCTTCTTCCATTTTCTTTTCAGTGCTTTCTCTTGCAGTTCCAGCTGCGCCAGTGCTTTGTTTTTTGATTTGTGGATTTCATGGCGACGCAGCTGCACAAACATGAAAAAACACATTTCAAAATCAAGGGACAAACTATAGAAAAAAATGCAGAGTAATGCTAACAAGCTCTTCTTGATTTTATCATTTGTGTGCTAAATACTATGTTAAATTCATGGTAGTACCAATGACAGCCTCACAAACACCAGAAGTTTAAAATGCCACCAGTAGCAGCCAAATGTAGAGAGGCACCAAAGATGAATGGTAAAAGTCCCACAGCTTCCATCTGCCCTACGCCACCGACTCAGTAACAATTTTATCAGGTGTAAAGGGAGGAAAAGAACAAACACTACCTACCACCTAGAAGATGCATAAAAATACATAATGCATTTTCCTGTCATGATAATGTCAAACACCAGAGATACTCTGTCTTTTCATATAACAGTGAGCTATATATATTCCATTTACATACAAATTAAATGTGTGAGATGCTTGCTGAAGTGTCTGGAGCCTATCATGCCAACTATTCATAGAATCAAGTCTCTCTCTGCTATTGTGACCATCTGTCCTGACCAACCTGTCAAAATTTATAGCAACAACACCACATACTGCTTATTCCATCCTGGTAATCACTGCTACCAAGGAAAGTGAAATGGTGTTCACATGTTTTGTAATAAACAGGTCATTTGGTATAAAGAAATGATGTTGTTTAAATTAAAGTTGAATATCCTCACAGTTAGACAGCTTCCTGAAATAAAGGATGTATTTCAGTCCTTCCAACAGAAATGTGACTTAACTTTAAGTACTCACTATTTATGTATTTATGTTTTTATGCTTTTATACTGCCATACACTTCATTACAATAAACCTACAGAAGCAGAAGACTGAAAAACACCAACTGCCAGAGCTGAGGATGCACAATATCATAAACGAAAGACTAACACTGAAGAGCCGATGTTTTCAGAAGCTTAAAAAGAAAGATTAAACATTGGCAGAAAATATCCCATAAGTATGGCAAACACATATGTCAGTCAGGCAACCAGCTAAATCCCCACGCTACAGAGAGGGAGCAGTGATCGTTATTAAACTTACAATATCCTCAGGGGTTGCTCGGTGGACTGTCAGATCTTGAAGGGTACTCTGCAAACAGGAACAGAGAACTCAGCAAAAGCCAGAAATGAGGACGAACTGGATTTTTTCCAAGTTTCATTAAAAACAAGCAAACAAACAAAAAGTGGCCTCTAAATAACAATATAATTAGCATAAAAGTATACAATAGTGCACATTTGATGTCAGGGTAGACCATTCCACACTCGGTGAGGTAGGGCAACCAACAAAAATTACACCCCTATCAAGGCTGGGCGTGCTCTTCAGCCTCAGGAGCGGGCTGCCAGCTGGGAGGCCCAACCGCATGCAGCACTAAGAGAGCGAGAGGGGTCACGGCCCCGGCACGGTATCCCCGCCCGCCCAAACCCGCTATCTCCAAACGTGAGCCTCCACAGAGGACGAGGAATTCTCCATGCCGCCCCGAGCCCGCACAGAGCGCCCCGGCCCTTCCGCAACCGGTAAAAGGCCACAGCGCCTTCTGTGTCCGTCATCCAGGAGAAGCGACGCCGCCACCGGGCCCGCCTTGCTGCCCGTAAAGCGGAGGAAGAGCGGGAAGAAGCACTTACGTCCCAA